>WBMZ01009030.1:0-262872 GCA_013400975.1 Atrichornis clamosus
TTCAAACTGCACTGACCGGGTGGTCATCCAGGTCATGTCTTCTGCTCTGTTTGCCAGATGGAACCTTAGCTTTGGGAAAAGCCCATTTGTTTATGAAATAATTACAGGTTTCAAACAAACTATACCTACAAAGGCTTTGCATAGGAGCGCATTGCTGTGATGAAATAATTTTTTAAACCTATGAAAGAAATGTAATTCAGGAAATTGTGTCTGTTTTTAGTCTGAAGTGTTGCTGGAGATGGAGTTGTTTGGAGTCTTGCTTCTTCTGCCTTAAAGCCTGGCAATTCTACTTTGTCATTACCTTCTGCCTCGCAGCAGTTAACCAGTTTATTAATGTTGTCAGTCAGCAGTCCTGAATTGCATCACTCAGGTTGTATGAATCACTTGTGTCACTGTGATGGCAATATTTGGGAAAAGACTCGTGGTTTGAACATTCCCAGAGGTACGTAGTTGGAAAGGAAAGTCAATAAACAAAATAGCCCAACTTTGTTCAATGTGCATATCTGAAGCACTATTAAGGAACCAAAGCCCTGTCTACCTTTACTCTTTAGTAACTTTTTGTTCTTATAAGATAAAATATTCTCAAATACTTGTACTAATAAGGGCTTTCTAGCAAGGCTGAATTATTGTATTTATTACAGTAGTAAATGGTATAAAGAAATGCAAACTTAAGTTATTTGAAAACTTGTAAAACAACTTTAACAGTGTTTTCAAATTAACTTTTAAACTAATGCTGTTTCTAGACATTCACTTTACATATATAGAAGAGATAGTATTTTAAAAATATAGGAAGAAATTCTATCTAAGAGAAACATGGTTTGCTTCACGGATATAGAATTAACGGAGAATTAAATCAGGGATTCTTTTTACAAATACATCTGAAATTTGGGCTAGGTTTCAGAAACACTGGGTTTCTTCATATTACCCCCTTTTTTACGGAATGAATAATGTTAAGATTTTATTCCTCTTTTTTCTTTACTTTTTATCTCTTTGCCAAACATACTCCTGTTTATTATCATTTCATCAGTCAGTGAATGGGAAATTTGCAGAATAAATATTGCAATATTATGCATTTAGATCAAAATAGGACAATTAAAAAAACAGAACAATTAATGAATGAAAAATCAGTCAATGGCTGTTGAAGGAAGACGCCTCCTCTCAGCCAGGAGGGCTCTGACCTTAGGAGCTCTTGTAGCCCAGCGGAATTTGGGGGGGGGGCAGAGGAAGCACCACTTCAGGCTCACGCCACCATCTTTTAATCTTCCCTGGTGTTTCCTGTTGCAATTGCTATTGGCCACTGCTGAGAGGAGCTGCTTGACTGAACTTCGTCTTTCTTGGTGCAGTTGGCTCTTGTATCCATTTTAGTTTAAATTGGTTCATAAAATTTCTGAGACATCAAATCTGGAGGAACATAATCAATTTAATAAAGATATTAGGATTTTTATGGACAGGACTATACTTCCCCCTCACCTGCTTCTCCCCTCCTCTGTCTTTCCTCTGCCATCTGCATTATTGCTGACTGCTGAATATGGAAGTGGAAAAGTAAGGGCAAATTCACTTAATCAGCGTTGTAACTATAACTGTTGTAACACTATATTCACGTTCTAGAGTATGTCAAAGTGTGTTAATAAGATTCTTTGGTTTGTAGAATTTATTCATAAGGATAAGAAAATAGTATAAACTGGAAAATTCTACTGAGTAGGATCTGTTGGTGAGATGTCAGTTTCTCTGGTATTTAATTTTCATGAGAGCAGAAACAAGGAGTTCCCTAATATCCTGCCTAGTGAGTTTGGACAGCAGCTGCAGGAACAGCAGGCATATGAGCAGGGCCAGTCCACCAGAGTCTATAGGCAGCCACGGAGCAGAAAACATTCTTTTCATTATCTCTGCTGTCTCTCTTCTCAGCTTTTTACTGCCTCTAGTTAATGGGAGATAGATCTGAAACACACAAGGGAAATAAAAAGGACAATGATAGAAATATCAGACAATTCTTGTTAATAATGGGGCACTGAAGGTACAGCGTGTGTTTGATTTATTGCGGTGTCTTGTAGTAAACATGGAAAGAAAATACTGCTCTTGAGGGTTTTTTAATCTTCCTTAATTTAAAATCTGAATGAAAGCTAATGGAATACAAAAAATTCTGCTATCTGCAATGTTATCCCCATATTTTAACATCTTAGATGACGGAATCAGGAACCTCTTTACATCATTCTTCAGTTGTGGTACTGCTTGGACCTTTTCAAATCTTGTCATTTTGTAAAGAAAGTGTTCCCCCTTTTTTTTCAGAGATAAGTGCTCCCCCTTCTTTTTCTTTCATTTTTCCTTCTTTTTTAAAAAATTTTTTAAAGACAGTAAAATGCTCCTACTTGTGCTCCCCCCACCCCACTCCCCAAATCTCTTAGTAACAGCTACTGCTTCGTACATGGAAGGAATTCAGGCAGAGTCCAGTTGACACCCATGGCAGCTCCTGGGCTGCTCTAAGTGACCACCCCTCATCCACTTGCAGGTGCTTTCAGTGGGAAGTGTTGGGGTCCACAGGATCCTGGTTATGGATATGACCTCTGAGGCAGGAAAAGGTTGGAAGAGGCAAGATGACCAATAGGTTAATTGTCGAAAGTAACTTAGTGACTGATTTTATTTGCCTATTATCCACTTTTACCACCATTATTATTGTGTTGTCTTATAACACAGAATTTTTCCTACCTTCTGTTGAGCATCTTGTAAAGTTTGCCTTTTGTCCTCATTACCTGCCAGTTAAGGAAACATCTGTCTTCTGCTGCATCAACTGATAAGGTAATCACAATCAGAGCAGAATTCAGTACATTTGAACTGTTTTATATTTTAAGATTTCCAATAGAATACCATCTAGAAGTGATGTTCTGCTACCTCTAAATGATTTTCATCTGTCCTTGCACCTGAAATCAAAGGTTACATGCATTGGCTCTCCACTGAACTGCTCCAAGAGTTTCCTAATTTGTTTTGGGATATATTGTACTGCTTACTTCATTATTTGTTGACTTGTGACTCTTCTAAAATATATAAAGGATTAATTTTATGAGATGCTGAGTACCCCTGTGCACTCTCTCCAAATGGTACTGTGGCACAATGACACATGCTTGGATCAGGAATTTAACCTATACCTGTGTTTTTTCCCTGGGCTTCTTTCCAAAGTGACATGTTCCTGTGGAGGTAACCAGATCAGAACCACTCTGTGGGGATGCATGTTTATGAGAGACAGTCTTGGTGTGCTTAGAATGTTGTGGTTAGGCACAGCACAGGAGTGTTATCATTATTGAGAAACCAATGATTTTTGCAGCCAGTATTTTCAGAGTTGATTACTATTATCAGTAACTATTCAGAGTAATTCAAAACATGTGAATGAGCATAGTTTGGGCACTCAAACTGCATTAACAATACCCTGCAGTGACTCCATGCACTGGCCATATGGCTCTAATTAAGGCATCTCAGTATTTGTGTTTGCACACTAGAGAAAAAGAAATAGATCTGTCTTGGATGATAATTTAATCCTCCTCTCCACTGTGCCACTTCATGCTGTAATTAAGGATATATACACATCCTAACTCTGCATTTCCACTTTTACTGTCTGTGCATTTCTTTTCAGTACAAGCTCAAATCCAGCATCTAACGTTTGAGTTGGGTGTAGTTGTAAGGTTAGGTGAGGCGCTTTATGGCACACTGGCAGCACAGTTCCAGACCAGACCCCTGTCATTCCCAGCTTCTGTCAGGAGCCTCCAGAGGTCTGGTAAGAAAATCTTAATGAAAACTAAACAAGCCTTGACACATAATATCATCAAATGATGGTTGGGTTTTTTTCTTTTGATTTTTTTCGGTCAGATTAATCAGTGTACTTTGACTGCGTTCTGTACCAAAAGCAATTGTCTTTTCCCCGTGTTACCCTGTTCTTCCATCCTGTGTGTCTGCCTCACACTGATACGACTGATGTTCTGCATGTCTTCCCCAAAGCTCACATTCCTTCCATCCACAGCTCTGCCATTTTCACTGCCAGTCTCATTTTCCCACCCCTACTTTTTATTTCCCATCTTCACTACTGAGTTGTAAAGGAACAAGTAACTTCTGAAAAGAAATATTTCACACTAATGTAGATGTTTTTTTCCTTCTGTTGTAAAATTGCAGTGTAGTCTGTTTGCAGGGGTCAGTAGAGATTGCTGCACACAGCTCTGACATGAAGGTGCTTCTTAAGCAAATGTACTAATTGCTAGTGCATACTTGAAAATAATATTTCAAGGAAACTTTATCCCTTGAAACTTCTGGGGGAACATACAAAAGTAAAAATAAATGGTATTTTGCAGTATTCAAATTGAATTTTAGCTAGGACTGAAGTATAAAGCCATATTCACTCAACGTTATTTTCCACAGCATGGACTTTTTCTCAAGTGCTTTTGGCTAGGACAGGTTCTGAGACGATGTCCAGCTTTGTACAGAGAGGAAGGTTGGGGTCCAAGTCCCAGGACAGGGATGTACCCCTGCATGGCTTCCAGCCAGGTCACACAGTGGCTCAGGTGCTGTTGGAGTATTGCTCCTGCTTCAGGTGTGGAAATTACGCAGGGCCAGAAAAATTGGCAGAGTATTTGCAGTGTTCTCCTGCATTTTAATAACAGCTGAGTCCAGAGTTGAACTCCAGCCCTGAGTCTGCCTCATGCTTGAGGTTGTGCTAGATCAAATTTTTGTTTTCTTAAACCATCTCTTCTTGGCAGTGTTTTTTGCAGAAGCAAGCTGTGTGTACAGAAACCCACACCAGCTGTGTTCTCACTTGAGCCATGGCCTCACACATTAAATTAGGAGTTTGTCACATTTTTCCTCGCTCTTGTTCAAATTGTGGCATTCTTCCTTCTGCACCTGGCAGAGGAACTTCTGAGTCAAAGTGCCAGTGTAGTAGTATTAGAACTAAAGCTATATTACAGAAAGTTAGTCTAATTAGTCTAATTTAGTCTAATTTGTCTTCTCTTTAAGCAGGTAGATGTATGACTGTAGTTTTTGTATTTTTCATTGCACAAAATGTCCCCAAATGTTGAAATACCATTATGAAAGCAGCTTTCAAAGCATTGTCACTGCTGCTACTGGTAGTGAATTATTACCACTAAGAAAATCAATACTGGCATATGATTTTCTAGAATGCAGGTGTCTGGCTGATCCACTGCTTAAATAAAGACATAGGTCTAAACTGAAGTCCATAATAGCAAGAAATGTCAGCTGATGTATTTCAAGATCACAAAAGAAAATTAGATTCCTTTGAAACGTGGAGGCAACCTGCCACTAGTATAACTACTTAAGAGAATTCAAGGGGTTTCCTTCCTTTTCTCCCAATCCCTAAAATGCTGCTGTGAATAAATACCTTTCTCATGTTTATACATTATATAACCCTTTACCTCCTGCTGCGCTCAGCAAAAACCCCAAACCCAAGCTCTGACTGGTAAGTTAGGATCCCTGAGTAAGGGAATCAGTAAAGCAGTGTGGAGGTGAAGGTGTTTGGTCTGGGTCACAAGACAAGTTCCAGTTGTTTATGTTACAGGGGACACTAGATAATTGGGGGAAGGACCCAGCACTCATTGTTTCATCTTTTCTTTCTTGCTCTCCTGATGCCATCTCTGCAGAAGGACATGGCTCCTTCCCCTGGATCCCTGCCCCTCATTTTAAAGGCTGAAATCAGTTGAGCAGGTTGGGGGTTTATTGAAACTCCTTCAGTTTTTGTCCACTTCAGGGCCTTATATAAACGAGCCTCTGTTTTGAGCAGGAAAGGTGTCAGGGGACAAAGCTGCCTCCGCCTGTAAAGTGACAGGGTCTGGAGCCAGTAGGGGAGGCTGGAGAAGGAAGGGAATTAGGGAAAAGGGAACAGTATGAACTGAAGCTGAACCCACCCACCAAGCCTGCCTCAGGCCTAGCACTGAGGTGATCAGTAGGGAGGCCACTACTGGCACTTTGTTAGGCAGGGACTGGTTTCCAGGCTTCTGGGGTTGGGGAAGCTGTCTGGGAATATTTCATAGCAGTGGGACTCAGGTGAAGACTCAGGCACCTTTTCTGTCTGCCAGCTCTTTCTGATGCAAAAGTATTGCTATGGAGATAGGCAAGGGAGTAGCACACAGCAACAGGAGTAGAAAATCCTCTTTCTATAGCCCAAGAAGAACAAAAGGGGCTTTGTGAATGGGGAAGAGTCTATTCAGTGTCATCTTCTTCATGACAGAAATAATCCAGAATGAAACTAGAAAAGATCAAAAGTTTTAAAGGTGGTTATGAGTTCACAGTGATGATATATCCTGTTCAAGACTGTAAATAATGCTGGTAACAGGGTTTTTGTTACTACAACCCTTAGTAATGCTCTACTCTTAACATGCTGGGTGAAAAGAGGACAGCACTGCAATGCAGTCTTGAATCTGATTTTTTTCCCCCTTGGATTATTCCACAAGAAAAGGAATTCTTTTTTGTAAAATTATGATGATAAGAATATTAATGAGAGGTTCATTAAGCTATGGCATATGATAGCTCCTAATGACATATGTTGCCTCAGTCAGAAAATGAAAACCTATGAACTTTTACTCAGCAAAAAATGCTTATTGTTCAACCAACTGTAACCAGCAAAACCTCCTGAACTGAAGGAAAAAAGATTACTACTCACTATGAAGGATTCCAAATGTGGCAAGCAAGGTAGAAAAAATAAATGCACTGTAACAGAAATCTAGGTGCTTCCTAAGGAAGCAATGCATTTGGACATTTTCTGCAAATAAATGTTAATGATGCTGGCTGTGTGTACCATTAAGTGGCCTGCAGACTATGAAAAACATGTAATTCCTAATTCAATTTATTCTAAGTTTGTTGACTGTGAGCTAAATTTGATCTCCATAAGGCTGCTGGTGATAGACCTCCTTGCTATCCAGTGTGTCTTGAATGGCTGTTAAAATACATATTTCAATATATTTGCAGAGTGCAGATACAAAGTTTGCAATCATGACCATTTCACCTGGGGAATTCGAACAAGTTAGAAAAACAACCCCTAGAAACTATCAGGAGAATAGTTCTGAGTAATGAATTAATTTTTGAATATATTAAAAAATAAAACAAGATGTGGAATTTGTCATAGAAAATGCATTATCACTGGCTACTCCAGCCTTTGGGAGTCGCCTTTGGCACTATCAATCATGGTGTTCTGCTGCCACATTTCAGCTGGAGAAACTGATGTTGGCTGGAGAGAAAACTCTGGAAGCTCCAGCTGGGCCCCTGATTGAGCTTAATTGCCCTGACGAGCCTCCCCTGGGCCCGCACCTGCCCTGCCAGCCCCACGTCAGTGTGGGCAGGGGCCCAGGCCCTCCAGTTTGCCCACAGCCCTGCCCAGCCTGGCAGCTGGATTAGCTCCGTGTGCTTCCTGGGACAGCAGGTAAGGGGAAGGCTGACGAAGAGTTTGCTTTTTCATGGGGGAGTCTCTTGGCTCTGTTGAAGAGAGCTGTGTAAGTCCAGAGGTAGCTGGGCTTTGTGACCATCGCAGCACAGCTCTGCAGGGACCTGCCGATGCTTGCACCCACTGGGTGGGGTGAGTCCTTGGGTCTTTTTCCTTTACGTGGCACGTTTGGCCCCGTGCACCATCCCCCTCCTGCCTCAGTAGCTTGGTGGTTGTCTGCTGAGGTGGCTTGTAGCTCTTTGTGTGGAAGCGAAGCTCTGCTCCTGGTGGTGCTGTGAGGTGTCCCTGCGCTCAGGGGCTGGGCCAAGGCTCTGGCTGCTCACTGCAGGATCTCTGGGAGTCGCCTGGAGGGTCTTGTGGGGCAGGGAGAGTTTGGGTGTTCCTTGTGAGACAGCAGGAAGAGTTCCTTCAGACCCACACACTCCCATGGCTTCATTCAACTGGCTGTGCTAAGCCTCTTTTTTGAGACCTTTATCTGCTGCTCTGTCCATTGGCTTCCTGTCCCCCTTGAGACTTGTTAAAGAATATTCAACTACTTTTTGTTCTCTGACTCAGATTTAGCATGTGTTTGAGCTGGCTATTTCTATGGCAACTTGTTAATGAAATTGTGCCATGAGCATGCTTGGATTCCTGAAATGTCACTGTCCAAAACAGTCCTTTATTTAGGATGGGGAATGTTGTCCTTGTTTATTTTAAAACTATCCTACTGTAAATAATACCAAGTAAATTTTGTTGCTTTTATTGTCTTATGCAGTGTGTTGAATAAATATTAAAGGGATAAGTAGCAGCAGGATGGGGAAAAGGCAAGGACTGAATATAGAGATTACTTTAATTAAAATCTGTGAGAGCCTCTGATTTCTCTGACATTTGAAATTACATTGAGCTGCAGTGTAATTTAATTTTCAAGGCACTTAAGTAGTCTGTTCTTGAGTATTGACTGATTATCTTTTGCCCCATTTACAGAATTGGAATAACTATTTACCTTATTGTTGGAAAAGTGAGTAGTGCAGCACTGCTTCTGCTTTTCAAAAACATTTTCAATCAGTAATCAAGCCAGCATCAGTTACTGTAAATTAGTGAAATAAAACTCTAATGGCTGCAGTAGGTTAATAGAAGCACAGTTAAACCTTGCACCAAACCCAGCAGTCTTGTATGAGCTCTTAGAGCACATCAGATGGATGTTCAGGAGTCCCAAATTAACTTATAATTGTGCAATTTTATGTACGTACACATACGGGAGCAAACCAGCTCAGTACAAACACAGGAGTAGAGCACTAGCTTTTGAGACAATGCATTATTTCAGCATAGCTAATTTGTCATCTTCATACCTGAAATCTGGAACTCTGAAACACATTTCTTTATGTAGAAAGTAATAGCAGTTCTTCCACTTCCAAGACTTACCTGTCAGAATTAATAATTGTCTTGGGAAGTTCTTTGTTTCTGGAGTAGAAAAAAGTTACAAAAGCAAGCTCGGGCTGCTCATCACAGGGATCAGGTGCTGAAACATTACAACAGCTACCTATTCTCATTATTTGTGGGTCACCTGTGTGGGTTTTTGTCTAAATTGTACTCACCTGTGGTTTCAAAGTTAACCACCATATTCAAATAAAATTATTTTATAGCTGGAGCTGTTGCTCAATAAATATAGTCAACTTGTGTTCATAGAATACCAGATTAATTCAATCTGCAATCTAACCTGTCGTATATTTTAAATTATTATTGTGCTGTGTCCTAGGATGTAAATTTCCTGTTTATTTGGAGCTAATTAGGTACTTGAATTTAATTGCAAGTGTGACTTTTGGCAGGTTAAGAATATTTTTGTATACTCTAGAAGTGAAAATGCTAGAAAAGCAATAAGTATTTTGAACATATTCATCTTAATGGCTGATTTCCAATCTATAAAAATGTAAAAGGAAATTGTTTTAAGCCTTGAAAAAGCCATGCAATATCTTGCTGTGGAAATAATTTCAGAGGCTTTCAACATTGATCATTTTAGTACACGCAACAGCTTGAGCTGATGCAAAGTATGTTTAGCATCATGAGACTACAGTGCTTGCAAAATTGAGAAATTTTTTGTCCTTCCTGGAAGAAAAATAGATCCAATGCATACATTTTCTCCTGAGCTGTGCTTTTTTACAAGATTCAATGACCAAAAATATTCCTGAAGGTGTTCATAGCAGAATATCTGAGAATGTAACAGTTCTATAAGAACTGAAACACTTTAATTTTCATGTCATTTTCTTTTTGATGGAAACAGTGGTTGTATGTTGTGCTTTCGAAAGGACTCTCTGTAGTGTTACTCCATTGGGCACCTAATGTCTTCTGACCTTTTGTTCACAAGGTGAACATTGGAGTGTAATGCTCACAGGAAAAAGCATCCTGCAGAGATGCTTTAATCTATTCCTAACCTTCAGATTAATTCCTTCATTGAAATAGGTTAAAACCAAATGACAGTAGGTTGCTTGGGAGTCGTGGTTCATGCAGCTGCACCCCTTGTTGCTCCAGAGCAGTCAGGCTGAGGGACTTTGGCACAAAGGAGAGGGGCCCTGGGAATATCTGCTGGCAGTTTCTGTAGGCAGGGGAGTGGCTCCAGTGTGAGGAGATGGACTTTCCCAGCGACTGTAGTTTATGTTGACGTAGAGCTTGTATTCTGAGGAAATCAGAACTAATTACTGTCC
Organism: Atrichornis clamosus; assembly: GCA_013400975.1. NCBI lineage: Eukaryota > Metazoa > Chordata > Aves > Passeriformes > Menuridae > Atrichornis > Atrichornis clamosus. The sequence goes on from WBMZ01009030.1 coordinate 10,108, forward strand.
TGTGTTAATATGAGTTAGGGTAAGATAAACATTGTAGGAAATTAAATCCATGGGCATTCTAGTCTTGGAAGGAAGCTTAGTTGTTTTTGACTTGGGTGTGCACCAGGGAGAGAGGAGGGGTGAGTGAGAAGCCCTGTGTAAGGCAGAGGTGGCAATCTGGGCAGGGGCTGCCACATGCCAGGTGCAGGTCAGGAGTGGGGCCCTTCGCAAGGCGCAGCGGGGCTGGGCCCTCTGTGCCCGGGGGGATATGGGTATGGGCAGCCGAGTCACCACTGTCACTTGGGCATGGCAGCAGCCCTGTCACCACCTTTTGGGTTTGTAATTTGGTTTCCAGAATTGCAGTGGCTTGTGCCACACTTCAGCATTTCTTACAGGTTTGCTGTCACTTGGGCATGGCAGCAGCCCTGTCACCACCTTTTGGGTTTGTAATTTGGTTTCCAGAATTGCAGTGGCTTGTGCCACACTTCAGCATTTCTTACAGGTTTAGTTTTGAAAGTGACAGCAGAGCTTGTTCAGGTGATACCCTGCTGCACTGCTCTCAGTCAGTGTCTTGAGTACTTCTAGTCACTGATCTCGCCCATCCAGATTGTCGCCTCTGTGATTCCGCTGTACTTTCTGTTTTCAGGATAAAATCTCTCACCGGGGTGAAAGAATTAATGATTCATCCTGCATTTATGATCCTGCCACTGTTTCCCCTCAGCTGTCCCTTTGCGGCAGCAGAAAGTACAGATGGTCTAAGCTGTTTTGGTTGTTTCTCCTGCACTTCCCTGCCCTGAAGCGTTGCCCATTTTCCAAATGGTGTGTGAGAACACCCTTCAGTTTCTTTTTGCTGATACTTTTGTGATTCCCAATGTTTAGGGCATCTGGTTTCCTCTTAAACCATCTCGCCCAGTACTGGTGCTTTAGAACTGTGTACTCGTACTTCCCAGGGCAGCATCCCAGCACTGGCAGCCCTGCTGCTTCCCAAGCTTTTGAGCTGCCCAGACATTCTCTGTGGGGTCCTCTCAAGCTGGGCCCCTGGTGCTTGACCTTGCAACCTGCTTGCTCCTTTACTCTGAAGTTATTATTAAAAATTATTTAAAATTTCAACTTAAATTTTGCAGGTAAATGGAGTATTAGTATGATTTCTGTGCATGCAGAAATCACGAGTCCGTTGTGCTTTCAGATCTCACCTTATTTTTTTTTGCCACTCTTTAATGATTCATACTTTTATCATACCTTTTTTAAACCCCTCTCCCTTATTTTAACGTCGACCTGATGACATTGTGTCCAAATAAAAAGAGATTTAATCCAAATAAATTTGTTTCAAAGTCAGGATTTTTTTATGTTTCAGAAAAGCTTGTCCATCTTTATTTTTCAAATCTCTATTTAAAGTTTTGCCTAAGGCAGAGGGAGGCACTGGAGGTGTTGGAAACCTTTAAAAGTTGTGATTTTTGTGTGGTTCCAGTTCCACCAGGTTAAAATTGTTTTCTAGCAGCCTAATACTTGTTGTACAGAGATGCTGTGATAAACACCAGGGCTTTAGATGCTTAAAGGAGCCTTTAATCATTTGAGGTTCATTTTTTTCTTCAGCTGTAGCTCTTCTGTAAGAACGTACACTTGTATTCTATATAGTTTTAAATTCCGCTGATTTCCTTTATCTGAACTGCTTTAACTGCATTTGTGTATTTTCCTGTTTTCCTTTTACGAGTCACAGTATCCAATTTTCTAAAGCATTATCTTCGTCTCTTATCTCTCTGTAAACTGCTAGGTGATACCTTGTATGCAGGATGTTTTATTAAATTGAATTTGTTTGCTTTGTGCTACACCACATATCCTTTGTCTCGGTAAATCTTACCCTAGGCAGGTGTCCCTCTTTCCTGTCCCCAGCTTCCCTCTCTTAATCCAGATGTGTCCGTGCTGAGGGGCTTTGCTTTTGCCCAGCTCTTGTGAGCAGCAATCTGATATCCCTGCCTTGGGATATCCCCAGCGAACACACTTGTGCTTTTTTTGTAGCTTTTATTAGAGTGGAGAATTCTTGAGCTTAGGTGACAGAGTGGTGGAGGCAGCAGCAGCTCAGAGCAACGTTGTACGGATGAGAAGGAATGAGATTTTCTTGGGAAGAATGGAGGGGTCAGGAAAGATCAGCAGTTGTGAGCCTTTGTCCTGGAAGGGGCCGTGGATGGGATGACCATGGCAGGCAGAATCAGAAGGAAGGCTTATTTACCAATACAGTATTTCTTCAAAAAGAGAACTTGGCTGACTTTTTTTCTTATTATTCTACCAGAACAGAGCAAAATAGGTCAAATCTTCTTTCACTCTTCCATTTTTTAAGCCTTTGCATTCTCAGAAGCATTAGATTAAAATTTCTTGAGTATTATTAGGAACTACTTGAACTTGAAAATAAAAGAAACCCAGCTCGATGCTTGTGCTGAGTTTGGGAACAGAGCAATTGTGCTATGGAGTTTGTGGAAGTATAAATAGAGTTTATACAAGTATAAATTGTTCAAAGGGAGACTGCCCTTCCTAATGTCAGTGACTTTCAAAGCCAACAAGTGTCTTCCATTTAATTTTGGAGTAAGTGTATTTCTTGGTCTCTTGGTCAGTACAATATGCCCTACAAAGCAGTTGCAAAACCACCTTATGATCTTTATTTCACAGTGTAAACTTCCTTTTTGTATTTTTAGAAAGAATACAGCTGTAGGTCATAAAATAAGCATCAGAGCTAAATAAAGCAGCAGAAAACCAAACTCTACCCATCAGTATGTTCTCATATAGCAGTGTAGTTTAAAATGTCGGCCTACTCTTCTTTTACATCAAGTGGACAATAACACAATGAAAATCATTTTCATATGTGTAGTACTTCTGCTGTCTAAATATCAACTGCCTGACCAGACAGTGTGCATTCCCATCTTTTGTGTCCGGTTTTGAAAGCAGCTCTGTATTTCACTTGTTATATTTCAAAAAGACTTTTGAAATGGAAATCAATCCCTAACTTAATTTAAATCTAAAATTGCTCGCATATCAGAACAGCCTGGTCTCCTTCAGGCATTTTATTATGAAGTATCAATTAGGGGCATAATTTAACTTATGAAATATATAAATCACATGGAATACACATGTGCTATATAAAGAAAAACAAGTGCAAGTACCAGATTTATGCATTGCAGAAGCTACATTGCCTGACTTTGTAGTGCAGGCCTCTCATGCACTTGTCTCATTTTCATTGGCTTGTCAAACTATGGAAAGGAATTTTAAAAGTAAACGTCATTTGTGTTAAAAAGAGCAAGTGAATCTACTGTGCCTTTGTTAATCTTATGCTGCAAAGATCTTTGCGTCGTTGTACCTAGGAGATAAATAGGTTCAGATTTTGAAGTAAAAAGTGGTCTTTTGGGTTCCAGGCCAAGCTTAAGTTCTTAAGACCTGATGCCCCAAACACAGGACATAGGAAATTTTGGATCAGAATAAGTGTATTGAGAATTCCTTCTTCCTTCCCTGAGCCCATCTTTTTTGTTTATTAAACTTATGTGTGACAGTGAAGTAAAAAGAGGTTAAAGGAATTTCTGTGCCTTCATGTAATAGGCATCACCTTTGCCGTCATCTTGGGGATTCAGGCTCGGAGGTGAGTGCTCCAAACTTCAGTTTGAGCTGAAAAGCTGACATTTCCAATTGTGTCTTTATCATAGACTTGTATGTCTGTAAAGGCTTTTGTAATGTATCTAAGCATCATGTAGTGTTTCAGTGGGTTCTAAAATCTGAATAACAAAACTTTTTCGGGTAACAACTAATCTCTGTCATGGTGTGCTGCTCAGACAAGTGAGTTATTCTATCTATATAATTCCGTGCAAGCTATTACATATTACTTCATCTCTACCCTCTCATTTATATTACCTTCAAAAACACAGATTTAATTATAACAATTTTACTCTCAAGATCAAATACATACTTGCCCAGAGAACAAAAGATAATAGAATAAAAATCAGCTAAGCAAAATTTAAATCGTATTCAAGCTCTGTTGAAACTATGCAGTTCAAATAATGATCACAAAGAAAAGAGGGCAAGTCCTTTGCTTATTGGGTTGGAGGAGAAATAAATACAAGCTGTGACAGTCAAACAGCTTTTGTATGTATTGTGAAATTTTTGGCTAGGTTAACGTTTTAATTATTCTGTGGAGAAGAAAGTCTCTCGGATGGAGTCACGTGCCCGAAGCAGCCCGGGTGTCGTCATGCAGAGTGGCAGAAGAGGGGTCTCACAGCCCCTTGCTGGTGCTGGCAGCTCCAGCCCTGGTGCAGGGAAGAGCTGCAGGTGGCTCTGTCAGGCCTGGCCTGGGAGTGACCCAGCATGGCACAGTCATGGAGGTGACAGTTCTGCACCAGCGAGCTCCTGAGGTCAAGCAGGAGGGAAGCAAGAGTCCAGTGAAGGCTTTGCCTGAGGGGAGAGGGGTTGTTCATCGTAGTTATGTGACAGGCATTGCATGTCTGCTTGAAGGAAAAACAAAACCCCAATTTTGTTAATCAATTCAGTGAATAAATTAAGTTAGAAGGGGAAACTGGGATGGTTAACGCTCATTCCTTATTTCTCTTCCCGTCTCACTGCTGAGTTGGCAGAACCTGTTTACAGTGCTGCTTAGTCACAAGTCTCCCAGCTGAGAGCCTTAACCTGCCTCGTTGTTCCGTGCACAGAAGGAGCTCCGATCATCCACGCTACCTTTCTGCTTTCCTGAACACACAGTACACTTACTCTTGGAAAGAGAGGCTGGATCCATATGCAGTACTCAGGAGGAGGCTGAGCTGAGTGGTGACACGCTCATTTATTTGGTTTTCTCTTCTACCTCCCAAACTTTATTTTTTAAATTGTTCTTTTGACCAAAAGTGAGAGTTGAACTGATGCGTGCAGCCTTTTGAGTATGCACGGAGCACTGAGTAGTGCTCAGTGAATTACGTACCCAGCTAGGGTGACTTGTCTTTGGCCTTAAAGCAGAGCGTGACCTGGGATAAGGTATTGCAGATCTGTGCTACTTCTCTAACAGAAACAAGGCTAGTGGAATTGTGTCTGGTTTTGTGATAAACACCAAAATTGCTGAAGGTCACCATAGCTTGGAAAGTTCTGAGGGTGAGGGGTCACAGCTCGAACTTCTTTCTTTCAGGATAAGGATTTGTTGTTGGCGAGGTATCTCTTGGAATGCTGGTAGTTCCAGAAAGGATTGAATGGAGAGTGTAGCTGGGGTTTGATAACTGTCAGTTAATTGCCAGGGCTGTGTGGCAGTGGGTGATTAGAGAAGAAGCTGGTTTGTACTGGAAAGCTAATGAGTTGCTTGTAAATAAACATGCTTGGGTGTGGGGAAGGATGAAGTCTTCCGGCAGACGTGAAATGCCACATCCTTTTTATTGGAGGGAACCTTCCCTGTCAACTCTCATTTCAGCTGTCTATGGGATGCGTGACTGGAGACAATGAAGGCAATGCAAAAAGCTCTCAGAGCCAGGGGTGACTCAGGAAGAGTTTTACCAAAAGTGGAAACTGCTTTTTCCATTTAGTTACCAGTTTATGGACCTGCTAAGCTAGCCTTCATACAGATACTTTTCTTCAGGTTATTATAAGGTGTGATACTCAAAGTAGTGTAGTTCAAATCTGCCAGAAGTATGAGAGCGATAATGTGACAAGATTGGGGTTTTTTTCTTCCCTTACATTACCACTTTGATATCATCATTGCTCTGTGGATATAGTCAATAGCTACGAATACAGTTTGATTTGTATTGTATTGCTGCACTGTGTTAAAAAAAAAAAATCATGTTTTATAACACCTAATCTGGAGTGCAGTGAAACCTATTTCATTAATTGAAAACAAAAAAACCTAAAAAACTTTTTTCCTTCTAATAGCACTTTTCTGCTATTAATTTTCCCACTTTGCGAAGATACCAGTGAGAACAATTCACACAGTTAATTCAGTTCTGCCCATCTGCTGGTTGCTGTTTTGGCTAATGCATTAAAAATTTACTTTTGTATGATTCCTTCTAGGCTGCTATTTACTAATGGATTAAGAATGGTCTTTTGAAGTGAACAGCATGTATGCAGCAAACCATTTTGTTCAATTTAAATGAAAAAGAATGAAAGAAGTGCTGTTAGCCTGGCTCTTTGAAGATGTTTGGATTCAAACGTTTGGTTTGAGGTATTGCTGTACTTTTAAAAAAAATGTTATTTCTTAAATAGTGTGCCCTGGAAGTAAAACAAATTTTAAGGGTTTTCTTTTACCTATTTGTATGAAAGTTCTTCTTCAAAGACAAAACTGGCTGAGGGACAGGTAGTGCTTGTGCACAGCCTCACAGCTGTGCTACCTGAGCACAGTCTCTGCAGTTCTGCTGCTGCAGCAGCAAATCCTGTGGAACCAGCTCCTGTGCCCGGGGAGCAGGGATGGCTCTGGCTCTATCCACACCGTGCCCGCAGGATGGACGTGCAGCTGCCTCTCTAGTCCTTGCTGAAACAGAGGTTTTTGGGCCGGTTTTGGCATGAGTGATCCTGGAAGCAAACCCAGTTTTCTGGTGCTGGAAACCCTCTGCAGGCACTTGCCCATAGGAGAGGCGCATCCTAGGCTGTCATCTGCCCCCATGGTGGCAAGGGAGGGAACTGCCAGAGCTTGCCTGGAAGTGCTGTTGTGGACCTGGGAGGTAGGTCTCTGTCCCTGCAGCATGGGAAAGCTGGCAGCATCTGTAGGTTCCGGGTAGGTTTGTAGGTAATTGTTGCCTTCACCCCATACCATGGCTATTTTCACTGCTCGTAGTATGAACATAAGTAACGTGCCAGAGCACCGGCAGTGTCCCAGGCTTGTTTGCCTGGCAGACTTCTGGTGTAAATGTCGTAGGCCCAAACAGATGATTAGAGTAGAAGTAAACCCTGATGTGTGCACTGCGACCATGGATCGCCACGTGGCCTTCTGCGAGGGTCACCATTTCCAAATGACACTTAATACTCCGCCACGTTTCTCTAAGGTGGTTGTGGTGACTGAAAACATCGACAAAAAATTGGAATAGAAGCAGCAACAGCGTGAGGAAAACCAGTTTAGCAGGGCTTGGTTTAGCCTCAAGTTTTCCATTAACAAGCTGTATTCCATACTTGGGAGAGGCACTCATAGTGGAAGAAGGCACCAAAAAACCCACTCAGAACAATAACACATTTTCAATAAGTGGAATCTTCCATTTGATAGTGAAATATACATGTAGGATTTTTGTGCTCTGGCTTGAAGAAAGTTATATAAGCAATTTATGGGAAGGACTGAGGGGAGGCTGTCCTCCCCCAAGGTCTGTGTTTTTTTCAGTGCCTAAATTAGTCCTGTTGGGAAGAGCATGAGGAGAACATGATTTCTATAGTGTGTTTTACTCTGGCTGTGTCTCCTGGCTGCATGGCGTAGTGCTTGCTTTAAAGCAAAGCTCTTATTACAGCTATGCATTATTCACAAAGAGAAACAAGTGTTAATTATTTCTGCTTGATGAATTCAGTGCTAACTTACCGTTGTCATTTATTTTTTTCCCTACATGGGTTTCTGGAGGTTATTTATTTGTTTTTGTATTTCTGGTGATGAAATTGCCAGTCCTTGGTGCATTCCTCTTTAAAAAGGGTGGGTCCAAATGCTATAGTTGATACATTTTTTTTGGCAAAGAACTATTACGTTTTTTTAGCTGTATAGAAGCAGAGATGAAAACACTATGTTTAGCCTGCCATGTAAAGAAATAATTGATTGATTCAATTTAATCACTAAAGAAAAAGCTAGTACTATGAGTATAGCCCTCTGTGCCCCAACCTTAAGTAGGATTATTCCGAGTGAAAATACAGGACAGCTTGATGGATACTCATTCCTATTTCATTGCAATACTCCACCAATATAATTAAACCAAAAATGAAGATTTAAGAATGAAATTTTCATCACTCCTTAGAAATACAAGGCAAAGGGGCTAGAGCCAGCATCTAACGAATGTGCAGGGGAAAGAATAGAAATTAACTCATTCTGAATGGATAGAATGAGTTTTAAAGTTTTTTTCTGGATTCCTGTTTTGCCTCATTGTACCAGGAAATATTCTGATCTTCGTAGAAAGCATCATTAAAAATGTTTACTTTTTCTTTACCAGAACTGTTTTCTGTGTCATCATCTCCCAAGTGGAAGATTCATTCCATGTTCATCAAAAGATGTTGTGGATAGACTGGCATTACTGAGCATGGCTGACTTTGTGGGTGCAGTGTTGGTGACCAGGTGAGGGATGAGCTGTGGGCTGCTGGAGCAGCTGTGGCTCGAGGAGGCCCTGTGTGTTTGCATCTCCTTGCTTTCTGTGAGCTAGAGAAGTCTGTGCCCATCTTTAATGCAGATCTGTGGTCCTGGTCACAACTGCAGCAGTGAGCCCCAAGTAAAGCTATTGCAAATGTGATAGTTTGCCATTAGCTGTCAGAACAGATAGAAGAGCATTTACACCAGCACTTGAAAGCTGCAATGAAAGAGCTCTGTTTCCAATTCAGACACAAAGCACACGGGCTTCTTATATTTGCTCAGTATTCCCAATTCACCATTAGACTGTGGCTGTTCCGTGCAATCTGTTTTGATCTGCCCCCATCTGTTCCAATCTGATGTTTTTTTTCCAGAAAAATGAAGCTGGCGGAGTGTGAGTGTTGCAAAGGCAATCAATTACTGCAGCTGTAAAAGTGTTCTGCCTGGTAGAGACAGTGTGTGCTCTTACCAGGCTGCTGCATTTCCCCCACCCCTTCCCTTTGTGCAGGTAAATGCACCGCGGGCTGCTGGCACGGACCAGAGCCAGCAGTGATGGAGGCAGCTCTGGCTGCCTGCAGAAAGACAAATCGGAGACTCCCTGCTGTATTTTGGGTTTTGTGAGGGGACCGTGTTAGTAGAAACAGCACTGGTGGTGCATCAGTGGCTGGGAAATGGCAATTGGGGAATAGTTGTAAGTGGCCAGCTGTGAAAGAGGACGGGCGTACTGACTGGAGTTCCTCTGCAGTCTGGCCTGGGTCTAGTCCTGCTCAGCGTGGCTTTTATGTTGTGAATGAATTGAATGAAGGAATAGGGAGTACACTTAACAAATTGGCACAATAGCAGACTTGGAAGGAATAAAATTCCAAACGAACGTCTCCCAGCCAAAGGGTGCATTTGTGCTGGTACAGCAGGTTGAGCAGCTGAACAGGTAGAAGTGTAAGAGCAGCATCTACACAGACATAGGATACAGAATACCCCACCAGAAGGGAATGCTGGGAGTTACTATGCTCTGTTTGCTTGAATCTCAATGCCAGCAATGTCAAGCTTTGGTGAAAAATATTAACACTGCTAAGATGCATGAGGGAGATTTATATTTCTGCAAGAAAGGGGGAGTCATCTGCCCACTCTGCTTGTCGTGCTGCCAGGTGCAGCCTGGAGCATAGCAGCTTGTTCAGGCTCTGGTCTAACAGTTTGTAAGCCAGGCAGAAGTAGCCTGGAGGAAAGTGAGAAGCGGTGAGAGGTACATGAAATATGATCTTGGAAGGCTTGAAAGAACTCTGTATACATAAGTTGGCAAAGATAAAACGAAACGGGAAGGTTTGGAGAAGATACCGGCTCTCAGCTGCAAGAGAGTTGTGGAGCACTGAATAATGACCTGCTCCCCTCGTCATGTCTGGGGACAAGGAACAATGTGCTCGAGCTCCTGCATGAAAGACTTAGCCAGAAAGTGGGGAAAGGGTCCTAGTGATAAAGTTTTTAAAGAAAGAGAATGGGCTTTGGCTCTTGGATTGTTGTGTGGACACTGAGCCAGAAGTCATAGAATCAGCCCAAGTTTGAAACAATCTTGAAGGTCATCTGCCCCAACTTTCGTGGGAAAGGGAGCCTAGATCAGAGTATCTACTCCTTTGTCCAGTCATGTCTTAAAAGCTGCCAGTGATGGTGTCTCTGCCTTCTTGTTGGGGAGGTTGTTCCAGTGAATGGTTGTTCAGAGTGTAAAAAACCTTTTTTTTTAATATTATCATGAAAATGATGAAGTCAGTCTATCATGTTATGGACCTATGACTTGTCTCACCCTGCCTCCGAAATAGCAAAAACCTGAACATCATGTATAAAAGAGAGATAGTATTTTCTAGTTTTGGGGAAAAGAAAATTGGATTTTTATAAAACATGTTTTGTGTAGTAAGGTTTCAGAATAATTTGTCTTTTGCTGCTGTCTTACAGAGGAAATTTTTCTAGGAGCCGATATATGACAAAACCCTTACACGGCATTGGGAGGGAAAGTATCCACAGGGTGCTGCATTGGGCTGCAGATCTAACTTTGGTAGACCCCAGATGTTTCCATTTACTTGAGCAGCAGTTCAGATCTTCACCAGGTATTTTTGACCATACCAATACCCACTAAGATATAAATAAATAGCTTATTTCTACTTTTCAGATGTGCGTATTAATAAATACCACATCGTTACTGACACAGCAATTACAGCATGTATGATAGATGTGAATCTCTATTTATCATTGTCCAACTTTAGGCTTTGTAAAAGTTAATGTTTTACAAAAACTGCTTACATAAACCACTCTTTTAATGAAGCTGGTCCGATGAGAAGTGAGCAGTGGAAAGCAATTAAATGATGCTGCTGGGCAGAGATGACAAAGATGGATCCAACTGTTCTGATAAGAATATAGATTTATTGTGTTACTTAGCTATAAACTTGTTGCAGTTTAGATATTGCCCTTGTAAACTTCATGGGACAGGTGTCTTAACTTTAAAGGAGTGATTAAGTGCTACATCATGCAGACTGCTGTGTGAATCATCATCTTCAGATTAACATGCACCTAAATTAGTAACTTACTAAGTTCTGGATATGGAAAATATTTTGTCATGATTTTGAATAATTAACGCAAAGCTGTATTGGCAATATCCACCAAATAATTCATCCTTATAGCTCTGTGGCAGAATGTTTCAGGCTGCCTCTGGGAGGGAATCTGAAAAGTAAAGTCAGGATGACAAAGCCCACAGGCATAAGGAGGTCCTGTGGATTGATGGCTTTGCAAACGAACTGCTGGTTAATTGGGCAGGGGGTGCATCTGTGGAAGCTGCAGGCCTTTTGCTACAGCATGAGTGGTGTGCCCTGCTGGGCACTCTGAAGGCTGCAGCTCGTGCAGTTATCACTTCAAGGGAAGATGGAAAAGTGAATGTGTCTGTGCTTTGAATGTTAAGGTGCCTGAATTTCTATTAACTAGAGTCAAATATAATCAGCTGTGCATATGCCTACTCTCAGGTTTGTCTCGCCTGCTTACATTATCCATGTCTATTATTCAGATTCACAGCTTCCATTAACCACTTGCAAAGAATTAGACTGTATTTCTGTTGTTAACTGGGGAAAACCTCAGGTACTTGCTGTACCCTTTACAGCTGTTTTGACAGGGTGAACCACTGGAGGCAGAAAAGGGGGAAGGGTATGTTGGAGATGGAAGTGGGGGATCAGTGTAAGAGGAAACTGGGACATGTCTGCACGCTTCAGGCAGTGTGTCCACCCTGGGCGCAGGGTACAAGCGGCCTGCAGTGCCCTGGGGTGGCTGTGCACAGGGGCTGGTGAGGCCGTGCTGCTGTGCCTGAGCAGCGCGGGGCTGTGCGGAGCTGCTCCCGGGCACGCGGCGCTCCCTGTGTGCCGCTGTCACCGCCAGTGTCACCGTGTGCCTTTGCTTTTATTGCTGGGGTTTTGTTCTACCCGCATGCCATGAGCCAGGCCAGCACTTTAATAAAAAGGAAGGAGTGTTGGAGCGCAGTGTCAGACCTGATCAAGCAGAGGCCGGGACCTGCGGGTCCTTCTGTGCGCTTCCCTCGCCTTCCGTGCACTGCACGTCCTGCCTTGGCTGCACGCAGCCAGTGCTCTGGTGCTGACTGTTTAACTCCTGTCTTTGCTTTTTAGTTTCCCGTGTGTCACAAAGTGCTCCTTCTCCTGGTGCCAGGAGTAGGGCATGGCAGCTTTCTCAGTGCCTTGGTGTCCAGAAGTGAGCAGGGGAGGGATTTCTGCCAGCGTGGCTCTGCACCTCGAGCAGGGCTGTGATTGCTCTTGCCACCAGTGGGATGGAGAGGGCTGATCTGACCCCATCACAGCACGCGAATGAAGTAGCTCCCACTTTAAGGATCCACTTGAAGAAGGGAGGGAGGAAATATTAATGAATGCTATCATGTTCCCTGACCTCAAAAATGGTACAGGTGGGATTGTTCCAGAGGATTCCAAAACTTCCCCAAATACAATATAAAACCAGTTGAAGGACATATAAAACAGTTGTAAAAGCAAGATGCTTATCTGATTCTTAGGAAAGATTCTTAAATTGAGTTGTGTACCAGGAGCTGAGAATAATAACTGAAGGAAAATAAGAACTTTTGAATTGTGATTGTTTGGGTTTTTTTCTCACGTGTGAAGCTCATAAAAATAGCTAATGCTGTTTGGATGATTCCCAACTTCCTTGTGAGCAATGCTTGGGAAAGTATTTTTAAAAGTTCATAACTCCTGAGGTCTGTGTTTACAGATATGATTTGAATCATGGTCTTAGTTTTTTCTAAGTCTTAGCCTTTTTTCTTTGATAGGACCTTGTTTGCTTATTTTATTTTCTTAATCCTTCTCCACCTCCGATGTTTGTGTTTTGCTCCATCAAAATATTGGCCTCCTTTTGCAACAGTTGCATTGAAGGGGCTTTGTAAGCCTCCATATCTATTGTTCAGAATTGCTTCTCTTCCACTTCCCCTCTTTTATGTATTGAATTAGACAAAGGGCAAATTCCTTTTTGATGAGAAAGAAAGATCCAAGACTTGGAAGGCGCCAGATGGTGGCACTGGTCTTTCACATCTGACAAGTCTGGATCATGCAGTGAGGCGTAAGAAGTTTATGCAAGTTGTGCTCCATGCCATCCTAATTTTTTTCTCTTTCAGGCTGCATGGTTGGAATCGGGGAGGTGACATATTTTTATGCTTATTTTGAGAGAATGCCTAAAGAAGGTGAGATGTGTATCTAGGAGAGTAGAAAGGATAAGCTTTGGCTGTATCTGAGCCCTGCTAATATGGTTATTTTCTGTATCTGTATCACGCCGTTGCATTTCACTGCATTTCGGTTGAAATGTAGAGTAGCTTGGATGCCAGCTGAGCTGTGCCAGCTTATACTGGATGAGGCTGTTGTTCTGGTTCTTACAGTCAGACATGTACCTTATATTATCAGTCTTTGCTCAATCTTCCTGTGTGTGTAGTTTTTAATACCTGGTTTATTTCTGAATGTAGCAGGTACTGGCTCTGTAGTGATGTTATAGTTATTTGCTTTATATTCCTGAAATCTTCACTTTCGTTTATTCAGAGTAGCTTAACAGTCTTCTGTTTCTCTGCTTTAAGGAGGAATGGCTGGAGAAATCTGTATTTGAAAGAGAGAATCAAGTGTTGAATTCCATATGAAATGTTTTGTTAGAGAAATATTAAACACAGAAAAACACACTTCTTGCCTCTGGAGCTGAATCCTTGCAGTCTGTGCTATGATTCTTTCCTGTTTGGGCACAAACTGTGAGAGGGAAGAGGGAGCACCTTCAGACGTGGAAATAAAGGGTAAAGGCTGGTTATGACGAAGAGGCACAGAAATGGCAAAATTCTGTAATGATGTTGCACTGTGTGAAAGTGAGTTGATCTGTGAATATCGCTCTTACAGTCCTGGGGCTGACCCAGCAGCTGTAACACGAGCTGTAACCAGTGTTACATGGAAACGGGACAGTAGAAAATGTGCCGGCCATCCCACGTAATGTGCAGAGCAAACCTTCCTGCTGGGAAATGTCCCAGCACCACCAAAGAGGCAAGGCATGGGACCTGCAGCCATAGATGCCATCCACAGAGGTAGGCTCTGGGCCCCTGAGGTGTGTTTTGCAATGATGCTGCCACCACAGCTAGTCCAGGCACCTAAAACCCTGATGGCTCCAGCAAAAGCAAGATGAGTGGTGCCATGTTTGAGTTCAGGAGAAGTGAACTGCCTTCCAAAGACACCTGTGAGCATTGCTTCAGGTTGTTGGGATTTTTTTCTTTTATTATTGCTTGAATAAAGCAATGGTGAATATTTCAGAGTCTCTGCACTGTAATACATTCCTCGGTTACTGAAAGAAAAAAAGTTGAAGTTGACTTCATGTAGCATGTGATCTTTGGTCACATCTTTTTTGCGATTGCAACCCATGCAAGATTTAGTCCACATCTAGTCTATCACAGTGCTAGTGCAGATCTCAGGGATTTGTTACAGAGTTACTGGGCTGAGATTTTGCCTTTTTTATTTGTGTTAAGCTACTTTTTCTAGTCTGAAAAAGCAAGAAACATTTGTCTCATTAAACAGAATTGTTACTTATGTATTTGTAAGAAAATCTTAGCACAAACTACATTGCGGAAATGACCATTGAGTTATATAATTTTTCTGTTGAGATGATTGCTGCATGCTTTTTTTTCTTTACTTAAATATATTTCAAAGTTGCAGTCTGAAGAAAGGATTTGACTGTGGATCAAAATGGAGTCTGGAAGTTGCAATGTGAAATTGCAGGATGTCTGTGTAAACAGTGTGTACTTCTCAACTGACAGAATTTAAGAGCAGCTATTACACCTTTGCTGCTTTCTCAGCTGCACCTGGCATTCTGTAGAGTCAGGCCTTTATCAGACACTAAAAAAAAATCGTTTTTCCACTTTTCACATTTTCTCACAACTTGCCCTCCTTTTGTCCTTTAACATGACCTCACTTGGGAGTAGTAAGGAGAAAGAATAGTCATTCTTGGTGTTTGCAAGCTGGGATCCTGACAGGTGGCACTGGTTTGCAATATAAAGGGGGTTAATGCTGAATTGAACCATTTGGCCAGAAGATTTAATGTCTTACACTTTTTTGTTTTCTTGCTGGGAAATGCAGCCATCCTGAGCTGTTCATGTGCTAGGAGCTGCCCTTCTGATTTCAGCTAAAGTATTTTTATAATCAGAAACTTGCAAAGGTGAGATCTGTGGCTCCTGGTTTCCATCTTAGTTGAGGTCATTTAACTGCTTTGTCAATGCACAGGCATTGCAACTTCTTATTGCTCTTGGGTTTAGAGGGATGTGAAGGGATCAAATATAAGTATATAGTATCAAATATGACTGTGAGTATAAATGAAACCAAAGAAGTTAAGAATTAATCTGTTTGTCAGCACTCATAGGACAAGGAAGTAAATGGTAGCCCACACTGACACAGTTTGTTCTTGGTAAGCACACTTGACTTCCTTCTAAGGAGAAGAACAGGACTTTGTTACAGGAGAAGCAGTGGCAGTAATTTTAGTAAAGCTTTTGATATCCCATAAAAGATTCTCCAGAACCAGCAATAGCTGGACATACTCATGAAGTAACTACCACTAGGTACAGTTTTAGCTGAAGAGCAGTAAATGTCCCATCTGGCAAGTCTGTAGGGTGGTAGAACAGATGAGTTGTGAGTGTGGCTGAGAAAAACTGTCCAGAAATGAAACCTGAAGGTGGAGAAGTGTTTGGATGGGGAAAAAATGTCCAAAATGGATTTTGAAAATTGAATGGTCTCATGTGTTCTTTTACTGATCTGTATGGGCTTGAACAAGAAGTTAAAGTCAGATTTTGGCTGGAAAGATGCAGGGTAGGGGTTGAGAACTTTTTGGCAGTAAGACAGCCAAAGGACAGGGTGCCTGGGAGGCTGTGGGCTCAAGGCTAGATAAAAACCTGTCAGTAAGGATATCCTTTCTAACTCCATTTTGGTGGTAGGAATCAGGCTGTATACTTTCTAGGGAATCACTAGTACAGCAGAAAGCAAAGGCTTAGGAGTCTTTGTTATTTGTTTATAGGAAAATTCTATAGTTATTTGTACTGTCAGATGACTCTGAATGGGGAACTGAAACAGCCCACAACTTAATGTCTTGAAAAGAAAATGCTTATGAACCTGCTCAGCTTTAAACAAATCCCTGAAGCAAATTAATGTTTTGAAGTGGTCTCTGCTTAAAAACAGGAGATCACAAAATAATGCTGTCAAAGTATTCTGCCACTGCTTATGTGGGTTTTTTCCCCTGTTTTACAAGAACAAAGCAATTCACAGATAAAAGGATTCCTCAAATAAACTATTTTTCTACTTTTTATACCTGCAAGTAGGACATTAGTTATTTACCCTGTACGGTGTTTGTTACTCTCTTAGCCTTAGTATTATCAGTGTGTTGTCCCTTATTCATAATGTAGTCCAAAGAAATGCACAGAGTACTTGAGCTTATCGCACATCCAAGTGTAGACATGCTTCTGTATGCAGTGACTCCTGTGTGTGAGTTCTAGGCATGATCACTTGTGCATCAGCTTGTAAGTAAGTAGATAAGAAAGCCTACAGATTTTGCACAATTACTGATTTTTGGCTGCCTGGTTTATGTAATGGTTACCTGACTGAGAGGGTGGTAGTAAAAGGAGCAGTTTTAGTGCCTGCCATTTGAACAACCTCAGCTCCTGCCCTTTTCCAGGTGAATGCTTGTTTATCCCATACAGGTATAATTTAAAAATATAGGTGTAGTTTAAAAATGGCAAGTCAGTGTATCATTGTGACCCGGCCTGATGGAAAAAGCTGGAGGCCTAAGGAGGGAGGGGAGAGTATTTCTGCCTTTTCTAATGCTGACAAATATAATTTCTAATACTACTGCTGTGGGCACTGTGACCCAAAGCTCGTTGGGAGATGATGTCAGGGAAACATGCTGTGCTTTGACCTCATCCAGAGCTCTCTGGGTACAGTCAGTTGTTGTCTAAGCTCTTTAGCATAGGCACCCTGACATTGCTCTTTTCTCTGGTGCTTGTGTTTTAACTGCTTTTTTTCACTCAAATGTTAAACTTTAGCTCAGCTATTTCATAATTTGCTGCCTAAAAGTATTGCAGATTGGGGCCCAGTTGTTGGTTGTTGATACCTGGAGGTGATCAAGCAGGTGAGGAGTTACCCCAGCAGCTTTGCAGGTGCCCCAGGGGACAGAGCCTCCAACCTGTGGGGAACATCTCTCTGCAGCCTGGGGATGTGTTCACAGAGTTCTGGCCTCATAATGGTTTCAGTGGGGGTGGGGGTGTTTCAATCAGCCTATACTTATTTGGAGTAAAAGGTTACTGCTCTGCCATGTGCAAGAAGACAAGTGGATATAGAATGATGGGGTGTGTTGGTTTCCAGGTGGAAAACTTGAGTTAAGTAGAACCCATCTGTCCAGTTTCTCTCCCCCAGCTAAAAAACACTTGGCAAATGGGTTGTGCTGTCTGCCAGGCACGACCACATTGTCTATTTGTTTTATGAACACTTGATACAATTTTAAGATTCTAAGATAATGTCTCCAAAAAGATATCATATGAAAATCGATAGTTCTTTTCTATGTCATCTTGTTTATGAGCTAGAAGCAAAAAGAGGGTTCTCTGGAGCAGGGCTAAGATCAGTAGCTCTGTGAATTTTAATTGGACCTTCTTTAACTACTGAGTGCTGTCTTCTTTTAACTCCGTGAAAGTAAAATACAAGACCCTTTGTCAACAGGTGCCTTTTCTATCCTCCAGTCTCATTAGAGCCCCTTGTGGACTACCTTAAACAGAAAGTGAAAAGAAGGGAATTGAAAAGTAATTTAATTCTTACTACTGTCATGGAATTTCATTTAAAATAACCCTTTTGTCATTTTTGTTTCCTATGTAAGCTTGGTTAGTATATTCGTCTTGTCACTGTTACTTTATCTTTGTATATTGTCCTTGTTTCCAGTCAGTGTTTTTCCTCAAATTTTTCCTCCTCCTTTGCACATGCATATTTGGTGTCCCCTTACCTTACAGTATAATTCTCATGTGTTCAGTGAGTTAATAAGAGCACCTTGTTCATGGACTTTCTATGGAATGTGTAGATAAGAAAAGAAAAAATGTGTGTCCATATTTTCTCATAAAGAAACAGTTTTGTCTTTTCTGCCTTTAATTTATTCTTCTCTTACTTTGTGATTGCAAATGGCAATGGCCAAAAGGAGTTTGTGTTTCGTTTGTCAACCACCCAGATTGAAAAGCTCTTCCGAAATGCTCTTATTTCATTCCCATTTTGGTTCCATCCTCTCTAAATCTGCAGAGCTGGCTAAGTCTCCCTTTCCTCCAGAGGCCTTATTGGCTTCTGACACATTGCTACTGTGTGTTCTCCTTCACAGTCTCTGTGTTTGAAGTCCAGTATAACTTAGTGTGTATGTTGCCCTTCTCCCAAAGTCTCTGGATGAAGCAGTTCTCCCTGCTCCACCCCGTGGGTGTGACTGGGAGGGAGACCCTTAGCAGCACATAAAACCTTTCCAGGATGACTTCATTTTGCCAGAGGTCCCAACCACTGTGTCGGCTGTGCCCGGACATTTATCAGCCATGAACTGCTGGTAAGAGGTGTGCTCATTCTTTCCTTGGCCTGCACCCTGGAACCAGACCTAATCCAAGGTGACCATTCCCCAAAAGTTTACTACAAGAGGAATAATGTGGAGTTGTCTGCTCTGTCTGTATCCTGCAGATTTCCACCAGAGAGGGAGTTTTACCCACTGACATGATTTTTCTGAACACGGCTGATGCCAGGTTGCATTTTTACAGTGTCTGCTAAATAACAAGCTGATCTCTGCTCCTTCAAGGACACTGGCTCTGAAGTGGTGATGGGATTATCAGACTGATGTTTTTTCATGTTTTATGGGGTTGGTTGTGAGGTGGAACTGTTGCTGCTGTTTGGGGTGATTTTTAAGAAGAAATGCTCAACACTGTTTTGTTCTTTAATTTTTAAAAATCTACAAAAACATAACGTTACTGACTTGACTGGTATTTCCCCAATGTATGAGAGACTCCTCTGAAAAGGAGAGGTTCTGTTCCATACCTAATGAGGACAGATTGCAGTTACAGACAGTATTTTATGACTACATGAAATGTCTTCCTTATTTGCATTGAGTACACAACTGGTGACATTTTATGCTGTTATTGTAAAAGGCACAATACTGAAATTACAGCCTGGGAGGGGAAGGGGGCCTGTCACGGCTTCTGTTTTCTGTCAAAAATGTAGTGCAGCTCATTGTGACAGCTTTGCAAGTCATGATCAGAAATATCTGTGATGCCATTGTTGAGTGCTTTTACAGCTCAAGTAGCCCTTTCATTCCACAGCCATGTCCTGACCTGTGCCAGCCATCACATGTCCCTCTCTTTGATGGAAACTGGGGCAAATCAGTATCTTTACACTGGCTAAGCTGCTTTGCCAAATGACTTGGAGCCTGGATACAACTCTTGGTTCAGGATGCTTGAATTCAGCTACTTGGGCCTGTTTATGGGAGTGTGTAGCCAAATTACAGATAGCCCAGTTCAGTATTTCTGAATTTGTAATTAAACTGTATTGAACTGTGTTGGCGCAAACTAAACCATCCTTAGATTGTGGCAACTGTAGAAAATCTGTGACTTATTTTTACTCTATGTGGGTTGGGGTTTTTTAATCTTTTTCTTTTCTTTTTAATTTTGTTTCTTCTCTCTGAGGTATTCACAAGTGGAGTCCTGGCTCAGCTGCATCACCCAGCTGATGTCTACAGCACTCCTGGAGCAGAGCTGGCTTGGGCTAGTGCTGTGTACATGGCCAGAGGGGATTGGGTCTGTGTTCCCCTGGCCTGTACCCAACTGTGTGGCCAGGCCCTGAGTGGTGTCTGTAAGGTGCAGTTGTGATTTCAGGCCTTGTGTAAGGAGTGTTCATGGAAAAATGAGTCTTGTACAATCACAGTGGTTCCCCTAAAATGCTTGGATGGGGCAAGCATAGTAGCATGCAATAGGAAAGCTGCCCTGGGGACAGGACATACTTTGTTGGTTTTGCTAGAAGTTTTGCTCAGCAGTTGCTGAGGTCTGGAATGTGTGTTCAGGCCTACTTTTCATTCTTAATTATAATTTTACCAAGAAACATAGAGTATATATTCTAAAAACTTCGTCCACTGGCAGTTCTTCAAAATACGCACCAAGTGATTTATTTTTAGATCTCTTTGCAACTCATATCTAATCTTCCATCCACTATGAGTTCAGGACTACTTTTGGCATGACTACTTTTCAATTCAAGGCATCTCATTGAGTTCACAATTCAGATTATTTTTCACTGGATGTGTTTATCAAGTTTCAGGCCAGAGGCTTTCAAACTTATAAGCCTCTTAAAGGGGGGAAAGTGCTGACATAGCCTTAAATTGTGGTATGGCAAATGTTACACTATAATTACCTTTATCTATCACCAAACCCCCTTTCAGAGGCCTGGCTGTGTGCCGTGGGCCTCTTGATGGAATGCTCCATTACACTGAGATTTTTCACAGGGAAAAACTCTTAAAGCAAACCATGATAAAGTACTTTTATAAGTGTAGATGTAGGGGCAGTGACAGGGTGCTGAGGAGAAGAGAGATGGTAGTGAGCTGCAGGAGGAAATATTCTGCAGCATTAGTGGTAGATCTGTATTAGAAAGAGGACAAAATAATTTTTTTCCTCCCCCTGTGTGTCAGCCACACTACTACTTGTCTTCCAGATGCTTTGACGAGTCAACATTTAGCATAAGCTGTGGAATTTAAGCAAATAGTGTGTGTATTTTTACCATGCACTGGAGTATTGGACAAAGACGTACAAGCTGGCAGACGCCAGGCTGGCTGCAGAGTGGAAAGCAATATAACGCTGTCATGGTGCCACTGCTCCTGAGCTACTGCACCCGGCAAGAGAGGGCTCGGGAGGTTTGGCACGAGGCTGTGATGGTTTCATGGCTGATCTGGAGCCCGTGGAGTGTATCGTGTCCTCAGTCCGTGCATGTTTGATCTCTCTGTCAGCTGCCCCACGCTCTCTGAACTGTGAGCTTGGTGTGTCAACTTCATCTCCTTAAAACAAAGATAAGGGAAAGGAAGCACTCAGTTGAAAAAGGTTGGGAAAGGTGAAATTCAGATCAACAATAGAGGGATAGATGCTTTTGTAATGCAGAGCTTTCAGGTACAGGAAGATAGGCCCAGCACTAGAGCAGGTTTGTATTGGATCACAGGTGGAATCATCTGAAGAGCTGGAATATAACAACACCCCCACTGGGTGTCTGGGGTTTCTATTAATTGTGGAAAAACTACTAGTCATGTAAAGCACAAATAAAAGGAACACTTAAGGACAACACTGAAAACCTATTTCGGAGCTCTGTGTGTGTATGTTTTATATACACAGACAGGCTTTTTGATTAAGTAATATTTGTACTTACTTGCTACTTGTCTTCACTGTCGAACAGTTGCTGTCTGCTGTTTAATTGGTAAGGCCACGGTGCATCCATTAATGAAATGTAGCCATGATTAACGCTCTCTAAGGTGTATAGGAATATTTCCTGTGCAAGTTCTGTGTAAAAAATGGAGACGGGAAAGAAAAATTCGTATACTGGAGAATATTAACATTCTGGGTGCGGGTGGCTACTGAGGTAAATTAAATTCCCATAGACAGCTAAAGGGAAATGGTTTTCAGCTCTTAGGTCACTAGAGCTAGTTTAGAGTATCAGATTGATTAATTTCTATTTGAGCATCTTTACATTTGTGTTCAGTGTTTTGTTTTGGTGGCTAATAAAATTCAGTCCCTTGTAAGACAGTTCTGTTTTCCGTAGGGTATATTGTAGCAGGCTCTTAGAAAAGAGTGCACTAAGCATGTTAGACTTGCATCTCTCTGGTCTGCACGTTCAATCATTTATCTCACCACAAAGAGTGTGAAATACTCCGAACATGATGTGTTTGGTTTATTCTTCAGTAGAAATGGATGAAGACCAGTACATTGAGAGTTGTTCAAATGCTTTCTAGTCCATTATGCTGTTACAAAGCAGTGAATATTGTTCAAGAGGTACAAGATATCCAAACGTATTTTGGACAGGAGTAAAACAAATTCAAGCACTTCGGTGCAAAAACTCAGAGTCAGCTGAGGGGAGTAGTTGTTGTATTTGAGTGGGGGCCATCTTTCAGTGCAGAGCTGCTCTTTACAAGAGATGCTGTGCAGTCCCATGGCTTAGGTGACTGAGCTCTGCCTAGCAGAGCAGCAAGAGGGGCATCTGGGAGAAGGGAAGGTGGTGCTGGGCAGGGAAGACTTTACACTTGAACTTTTTGGCAGAAAGGAAAGGAATTGAAGGGACTTGAAATACGATGTGAACCAGCCATTCTGGCTTAGGATGCTCCTGCTGTGAGTTACAACAGGTCACCTCGAGGAGAGGTGGGCAGTGCTGGGTTTGCTCTGTGATGCTCTCTGCCTTCTGCCTCCAGACTTGGCCTGCAGTAGGACCCCTACTAAAGGAAAAGAACAAACAAAAATGCCCCACACCTTCAGTTTTAACATACTGCATGTTAAATCTGCTGCAGCTGCAATTTGGAATGGGAATGACATCTTGAACTGCCCTCATCCGTATTGAACATGGACACTCTGGCCTTTCTCCTGGAAGAAGGGGAAACTTAAAGGGTAGCAGTTTATGATTTGCACATCCTGTAGTGTGGTTGGCTTGAAAGATAAGAACCTTATCAAATTTCTGCAGCAATCAGGTAGTGGCTATTTGCTAAACCCCATAATTTATAGTTCTGTTGGTTTAACCTTCAAGCATCTGTAGAAATTCTACAAGAACTTACCTGTTGGACCTCAAACAAATTAAGTTTAGCATTCTACAGACCTAGGCTTGAAGATGCATGTTGTGAACTGTATTCTGGTTCTGTGAATATTAATAGACTACAATGATGAATTTTCTGTTTTAATTATGACCTTTTGTGTGATGAGTGTAACATTTATTTATCAAAGTGTTAGTGATTGTTACCTTGAAGGAGACCAGATTTTCTCAGGGAAGATAAGAATAAGTGAAGTCTTCAAGAAATACTTGTACTCTGGGAGGGGGAATCCCAGGCACTCCTTTTAGGTTTTTTACTTTTTCTTTTTCCTGGTTTTTTTTTGGTTTTGGGTTCTTTATATATAATGTATGGAAGCTCTGTCAGCAGTTGTTGATTTTTCACGTTCATTGGGAATGTAACTGGCAAAGAACCATCTTATTCTCGGTTAAACATTTCTTTACAGTTTTGGTTTTATCACAAACTGACTTTTACAGAGAAACTACAGTTCTCAAAATGTTGGGTAGTGTGAAGTCCTAAAACTGATCTGTGTTCCATCTTGGCTTTTGCCTTAATGAATTAACTAGAGCTCTTCCACACGAAAAATCTAGGATTTTGCTCTTAAGGAAGTGGATGTGAAGTGGATGCTCTATGTGAATGAGCATGTACTCATGAGTAGGGTGTGCAGCTGCTATCTCACAGGATGGGTTTTGTGGGAATGGGTGCAGAAAGGTGGCTTTTGCCATCCTGTCAGTACTGGGTGAGTGCCTGGCCCTGTGCTGTGGAACACGACCCTGCTGCAGGCCATCCCTTCAGCCTGTGCCTGGGGCGCAGTGGGGGATTGCTCAGGGGATCACGCCTACGTGCTGGTTTAAAAATTATTTTCAAATACAGCATCACATAAACATTGATTTGCCCGTAGTTCTTGCCTTCTGCTCTGCAGGGTGAATTTGGAAAAGTGTTTTCTTTGACATGAGAAAATAATGTCAATATGAGCACTTTCAATGTTTTTTATACTTCTGTTGTCTTAGGAAGAAACAATAGGATCCAGTGGGGATGGGCCTTGGTTTGTTCATATGAACCTAAAATGGGTCTTTCAGTAGACCTTACTCTGCTTTTGGTTTTCCTTCTGTTAGTAAAATGAGAAGTTAGCTTTTACTTCAGGAATATCAAATGAAAAATGCTAAGGAGCTGTATCTAAAAAGGCTGATTTCTTGTCTGTAGATCTTGTTGAAACTTGAAATGATTTCTTTTCCTCAAAGTACTTGGCTCTGTTTTAATATTGCTTTATTGTTTGTTTGAAATGCTGTGTATTTCTAAGCATGTGCAAACATATTTACACATATCACTGTGCAAACATAAAAAACATGTGGTATATTTAAAGTGTTGGAAATTTTGGACTGATATTTATCTAATGTGAAATACCAAGGCAACAGAGATCTGTCAGGCACATCTGTTACAGCTCCTAGGACTTCTGTTTTTAAAAGTGTCTGACATCTTGGAATGCTCTGGAAAACGTTGATGAGCTTGAACGCATTGCCGGTGTTTGTCCTAGAGAAGCAAGTTTGAGTGTAGGGAGGTTCAGGTGACCTTTTCCTGCTTTTCAAGTCTCTCTGTGCTGCCAGCTCTGGCTGACAGTGACATGAGACCAAGGGCTGAACTTGAGGAATCATCAGTGAAAAAAAGACAAATGAGTTTCTTGCACTTCTTACCTGATAAAAGAAAAATATAATTGTTCAAATATGATTCCCTCTATTCCTCTCAGGATGTAGACTTGTATATTTTAATCTTCACTTTCTGAAAAGGATGGGATAATATGATGCAGTAGACATCTCATTTTCCTTTTTTATGTGGGGGAAAATGCAAGGAATCCACTGACTTTGCATTATTTGGCCTTACACAGTTTCTTCCACAGAGCTTTGGGAGTTAGTGTGGAGATTAGGTCTTGCTAGGAATTAACCAAGTATCTGTTTGTTGAGGGAATACAGTTTGTTTTTCTTTGCACTCAAACTCTAAATCCATTTATAATAAGAATGAGTATATATTTAGTTCTGTTTACATGTATTAGCTGTTTTACTCTCAATAGGCATTAAAAAAAGATAACATCGCAGTTATTCTAAAAAGACTTTAGTCTCACAACAGGGCAAACATCAAACAAAAGGATTATTAACATGAACTAAATTTTTGGAACCTTCCACAAGCATTTATATTTAAAATTCTTATTTGTGTCAAGATGGAGACCTTTGAAGTGACCAGAAATGATACCTTTTACTTTGAACCTCAAATAAGTTATTGTGGTTCTGTACCTCCATTGTCTGCTTTCCATGTGAGTGTTTTTATGGACTTATTTGTAACTGACATTTGTGTTTTGTTGGTGTGGGTTTGGGGTTGTGGTGTGTGAGGGGGGAAGGGGATGGTGGGTTTTTTGTTTTTTAAATTTAACACCAGTCCTCTGGCATATGCCAATTTATTTCTCGTTCGTGATGCCAAGGAGAGGAGAATGGAGTCGTAGCATTTGTCAGCTGTGCTTTGAAAGGCCATAATATCCTGATAGCATCTCTGGGTAGCAGTGCAATTTCCACCGCTGGACTCACTGATGGGAAAGCTGGCTGAGGAGCGTTGCTGTGTTCACGGAGCTGTGTGTGCAGGGAATGAAGCAGCCAGAAAGCAAATGACACAGCTTTAACAGCTTTATTGCCAGCAAATATGAACTACATCTTGTCATCCCAACCAGCAGCGTGACGCACACAGCAAAGCGCCTCTGTCACGTGTGGTGTAAGCGCTCAGCGGTGGCTCCTCCTCGTGCCCACAGCAGTGTCACGGATCCGGTCTGTCCTCTGGGCAGCCGTGGGATCTGCTGGGCCAGCGGGAGCCAGGGAAGGCAGGGCTGCAGGTCCCTGCCAGGGAAATGGCCTTTGTGTTCTCCGAGGGGGGAGCGTGCTGCCGGCACTCTCAGTGCACCTGGGCTGGCTCTGTTTTCCAGCAGCCTGTATCCACAGCTAAAGGCTTTATTGCAGATCTATGCTCAGTTAATACTGCTCTGCAGAGAAGAATTCTTCGGTGCCCAACTTTGCTACTTCATATTGTTGAAATGACCAATATGTGTTCAGTGATCAGGCTGACTGCTTTTTGTGCTAGGAATGATGCTGGCGGCTCTGGCTATAGAGGTTATGGCTCATGGAGTGTACAGTTTGGCAATCCAGACAATTTAATGCAGCAGCACTTCGACCCATGCCCTTCTCCATCTTCCCTGTTGACGTGCTTTATGATGGTTATCATTAGGTAGGCTGTCAAAGCAGAATTTGTACTTAATCCTAATTACAAGTACTGTTAACAAAGAAACCCCAAATCCATGGGGAGATTAAAGCACAGTTTGACAACTGCAGTTATTTCTGGGTGTTGGTGTGTGTTGTGGGTGCTGACTGTGGCCTGCATAGGTGACACAGCTGGCACCAGCTGAAGCAGCACCTATGCCATGTGTTTCAGAATTCAGTGTGGGGTGATTGCAGTACTCTGCTGGCAGCAAGATCTTGCACAGGGCAGTAGAGCTGCTTGACTTTTCCATCTCTATTTGTGATCAGTAGGATGTTACCTGTGACGCCTTGAGTTTAGCAAATGATCAGCCACTGATACTGTTACTTTCTACCCCTTAAAACCAATTGTCATGTTATTCAAACAGGACTGATTGGAAGCAGAATTATACTAATATGGATTCCTTCCAGAAGCGTGAGATGGCTTAAACTGAAGTCTTTCTATAGTTAATAAAACAAAGGGCTTTTGTTTAATCCAAGTGTTGCACACCTCTGGTTTAGAGAAGACAACTGCAAAGCTATTTTTGTACTGGGTGGGCTTTTTTGGTTGATTTAGGGGATTTGTTTTAGTTTAAGCCAGATAATCAAAAAAAGGAAGGGGCTTCCTAGTAAAGAGAAGGTGGCAATGCAGCTAAAAGAACTGAACTGAAAAATGTTTTTCCAGTAAAGCTAGAGGGGAAAAAGGCAGAAGAACAGCAGCTATGAAATGCTCTGGTCACTGAGGGCTAGATAAGTAAATTTCAGCAGGCTGGGTTTTGAATGCCATGTCTGAAATTCAGCTGTTGGGGCAGAGAGGGGCCCTGTGGGTTCACAATTAAAGCTGGTGGGGAAGGTTGCAGGGTTGGCCTCTGTGCCTGCAAGGGGAAGGGCAGGAGTTGAGTCCCTGCAGCTCTGGTTCCCTCCCCTTTATGGCAATTTCACCACTGGGGCTCATTAAAGAGAGGGTTGCCTGCTCTCATGGCAATGTTACTGTCTTGGGGCTTGGCATAAAATTACGGGGGCTTACGCTTTGAGGTTGTTTGGGGTTTTTTATTACTCTTTCGATTTTCTCTGTGGGATTTTTTGTTTGTTTGTCTGAGTTTTGTCTCTTCCCTGTTACTTTGGGTTCTGCTGGGATGGGGCAGAGGCTGTGTTTCCTCTTAGCTGCTGGCAAGTGCCTGGTGCAACTCCTTACTCCAGGGCGAGGCCCGTATCCCTGTTAAGCTTGAAAAGGTCTCCTGCAATGGTTTTGCCTAAAGAAACTGAGAGTAGAGTCAGGGTTTCTGCTCTGTAATCCAGCTGTGAGACCCTGTGGTGCAGACGGGACTGGCTGGTGCTGAGTCCCAGGAGGTGGGTGACTGCAACTGTGAGGACTGGCACTAGCGTGGAGAAAACAGAAACCAAGGGATCCTGGCTTCTTCAGTAACTCCTCCTGCAATGCTTCCTAGGGATTATTTCTAAAGCTGCAGTAATGACATAAGAGACACTGAAATTTGTTCTGTCTGCAGATGAAACCTGAAATGGACAAATTGCAGTTTGAAAGTTGGCATGAACTAAGGAACAAGAATTTGAAAGGCTTTTGTGCTTAAGTAATGTGGCTAACTGTGGGATTTGGGGTTTTGGGGGGTTTGTTTGGTGATTGTTGTTGGGTTCGGGGTTTTTTGTTGTTTTGGTTTGGGGTTTTTTTGTTTGGATTTTTGTTTGTTTTGTTGTTGTTTTGTTGGAGTTTTTTCTAAGCATTCATTTGAACTTGGGTGTCTTGCATTAGAGCCACTAGAAGGGCCTAGGCATGAAGCTCCACATTCTTCTCAGATTCTTGATGCCCTTGAGGCTGCGTGCAGCTCAAACCTTGTCTGATGGCAGAGATGTACAGATTCAGGCAAAGAACCAATAGATGCTGCAGTCTGGAAAAAAGAGTGAACTTGGAATGCATTGCTGAGTGCAATAAGGTTATGAGAACATTTTAAATAATGACTAAAAGTGCTTTTGCAAAATAAGTAATAGATTTTAGAGTATTTGATCTCAATTACCTTAGCAGTGCAGCAAATGCTAAAAGAGTTTCATATTATGGGTGTAAGGAAAAAGGAGACAATCAGTTGCCTGGAGTGGTACTTACATCCTGCAGGCAACCTTGTAGAATTGGATTTAGAGAAATAGAAACATGGGCTGTGTCAGTATATTAATGCTTTTTATAGATGCAAATTAAAAGTCAAACTCTTCTGCTTAAAAAAAGTAAAGGAGGTGAACGGACACTATCTGTACTGCTAAATGCTGTTCACAGGGTTCAGGTTTTTCTGTTGATGGAAGCCTTCATTTGACTTACTGGTTTAAGAAATACACCTGTAGAGTAATCTCTATACTCTTTTAGGCTTTGTTACCGTACCTATAGTTATTTGTTATACTAAGTTGTGGAGCAGCAGAAAGAAAATGAGCAGGAACAGGCTACTATCAGAAAAAAAAATTTCAAAGTGCCTGTCTGTAGAGCTGAAACTCGCTGGGCTGCCTCAGCTGTGAGCTCTAAGAATGGCTGTTACACACTAACCTGCAGGAACAAAAAAAGGGGAGGAGAGGAAATAGCAGAAAGGGTTGGGAAGAAATAGAGGAACAATGTAGCAGAACACTGCATTCCCTCCCTTGCTGAGGAACGCCCTGGTGTGTTGCCCCAGCTCCAGGCTGATGGAAGGGGCCGTGTCTCAGCTGGTGCCGCAGCTCTGCGGCTTTCCCTGCACATCATTTGCACATCTAAGTGTTGTAACATCCATGTGCAGTTCCACGTTCTGCAGTGGGCTTTGAACTCCCGTCAGCAAACAAGTGAGCCCAGAAGTCCTGTGTGTGTGAAATCCCATGCCTTGATGTAGTCTTCTATTTGGAGAGCTCTGAGGAGAGATGAAGGAAAGCAGCAGAGAACAGATGGGTTACCAGAATTCAGAGAGGCAGAAAGTAAAAGCAGGATCAGAGGCTTACAGGAAGGAAAAGACTTTCAGAGATCACAACACAGAAATGTTAATGATGCTTTCTGGAACGCCTGGGGGATGCAGATGATAGTTTCATAACAGCCTGTAATAGGGAAGCAGAGCTATGCTTAGTGGGGCTGACTTTCCATTCCACCTGGGAGGAAGGACTTTCCTTTTTAAGCAGGTCTCAACCCTAAACAAAGCTGTGGAGAATGATTTCTCTTAAGTTGCATGGTCTAAGCTTTTTCCCCTCTCCTGCAACCCCCCAGAGTGGACAGCTGCCAAGTGCTTGGGCAGCTGCCTCTGTCGCTGGGTGCTGATATGGCGCTGATGGGAAAGCAGTGCCAGCAGGGAGAGCTTGTTGCTTCTCTTACTCACTTAGTCGCGATTTTGGTATCCCCAGTATATTTTTGGCCTTCTTGTGTCCTTTAATTCCTTAAAAATATGTGACTGTTTCTAGATCTAGTCCATGCTCTCAGTGTTGTCTTCTGACGTCACTTTTTATCCCTTTGTGTACATTCATGGAAACTTAATTTGGAGCCCAACAATAGGAAATAAGTGTTGTACCCAGGGAATTCTTCTTGCAGAATGTGGTTTTCCTGCACCTATTTTATTAGGTGCAACTGTTCAATTAAAGACTACGCAACCAATTAGAGTAGCAAAGGCTCTATGCTTTGTGGTATATTTATTAAAGTTATTCATTAAATGGTTTCAAATTGAGAAGTTTCCTGGGTTCACTGGATCTTTGTTTCTGCTTTCATTCATGGATTGGTGTTTGGAGGAGTCTTTTAAGGCCCAGAGGGTGGTTAGGACCTAGTTAGAGCCCCTGATTTTTCTTTTCAGTAGGCTGGGCCAAGGGAAGTTCTCTTTGCTTTATTTTTATTCTGGTTTTTTTAATAACTGCAGTGAACTGATGCTAATGTTGAAATTCGATATATTTTGTATTTATCTATCATATCATTCAAGGGATTTATTTAAAAGTAAGAATAAACATTCTACTGAACTGCAAAGAGACTTACAGAAGTAGTTTTGTTTATATACGGTCTCCAGCTGGAACTGCAAACATAAGCAATAGTTTAATATCTTGCAGGCCATCTGGGACTGGGATTTGTTTAAGGGGAAAGCATAGTACCATAGATCACACATTATGTATTTCTCTCTGTATTGAACATCTTTGCCAAATATTCTTCTGGTGTCTTATCTGTGCCTCCTGCAGAGAGAAACAGCTGCAGTCCTAAAGTGACCATTTGCTCACCATTTTAGAGGCACATCTCTTCTTTCTGTCTGTTTTTCTCTTATTTTCTTCCTGAGAAGCTGGATGTCTGATGGAGGCTTTTAGAAAAGCTGACAGCCTCTTGCAGTCCTTTCTGTTAATGATTGTGTCATATTTCCCCCGTCCCCCAGCTGAAAAATACCACAGTTCAATTGTGAAGTATCAGCATTACTGGTATAGACATTGCATTTATTTCCATATAGGCATAAGAATACACACTGTAATTCATTCTTGTGTTCCTGATCACTGCCTCTCATATGCTCAATATGGCTGCATTTTACTCAGTCTTCTTGATGTAATGAGCTGACATTTGCAAAACTGATTTAAAATCCTTCTTCCTAGATGGTAAAGCAACTGATGAAATATACTGGGAACTGGGTTAACTGCTTTTTCACTGTGTATCTGCTGAGGGGGAAAAAGTTAATTTCTGTGATCTAGATCAATTTCGGAATTAAAAATCTGAGCTTTTGACTTAAAGTAGTACAAAATGAATTGAACAAAGAAGAGCAGTGGGGGTGAATGCGAATGGGAAGGGGAGATCCAAAATAATATTGATGGGCAGCACATAATTGCTCCTCACCCTGCAGTGTAGTTTGTGCTTCCTGACACATTGAAAAAGTGAAATTAAACCTACCTGTCTGTGTTGTGTTGCTTGATTTCTTAGCTGGCATCGCATGGGCTGGTGCCCAGAAGGTGACTCTTACGGGCAGCTCCTCAGCAGGTGACCTGAAAGTGTCCTGCAGAGCAAAGCTGTCACAGGGTTTGTCAGTGCAGTGACTGAGCCCCAGTGCAGGGGCTGTGCTCCAGTGTTGAGCAGGCTGTGCACAGGGGGTGTGTGTGTGTGTGTGTGTGTGTGTAACCCCTTCTGAACTGGGGCGACAGAGCCTGCACCTCTGTGTTCAGCTGGGACGTGAGAAAAGCTGTGTATGCAGAAAAGCCCGCTGTGATCAGAAACCTTGGGGGGCAGGAGGAGAGAGAGGGAGGTGACACCTGAGTGCAACGGTATATCTCGTAATTGCACTAGAAATTTGTGTTAAAATCAATTCTACATTTTCCAAGTTAAATAAAATCATGCTAATGCATCTCAGATCCTTTTTTAAAACACAGCAGCTGGTTTACATTGATTGGGTTTTGTATCTGATTTTGGGTTTTTTAGTGTTCATGGAGAAATGGTGCTCTGTACTTGAAGTAATTTACAGCACAGAGCATTGTGCAATATTGGTGAAATTCAGTCTTGTGTAAAGTGAAATATATATGTTCTCAGCTTTTTATTCTACCTTGGAAGAGAGGCCATTTGATTCTAATTAACTTCCAGCTAATTAGACAACTTTCAGCTAAGACAGCTCTAGTTTATTTAAATAAATTCTAAAATCACATTTTGATTTTTTTTTTTTCCTCCAGATAAATATTTAGTATGTACAGATAGATGACAGTGCTTGATCTCTACCTTCTAAACCATGGTGCTGTTTTGATTCAGTTTAGTTTTTCTTAAGCTTTGTTTCTAGAACTAGGATCCCAACTCCTAACTGAATCCACTTGTGATTTATAGCAATTCTTTGGTTTATGTTGTCAAGTGCAAAAATGAAAAGGTAGGGTTGCTTTATATCAGGGAAAGCTTTGTTTGCACCCAACGGCCTAATTGTGTGACTTCTGAATAGAGAGAGGTAGGAGGCAGGGACAGGTGTTGTGACAAGGCAGGATGTGCCCCCATGCAGGGTGTTGTGTAGCAGTCCTGAGGAGCAAATTGCAGCCTCCATCTTCCCTTGTGTCAAGAGAGATGTTTTGAAAAGGTTCTACTAATGCTTTAATATGGAAAAAAGACTTTTCCTTGTGTATTTATTCTCTTTGTCTGTGACAAAAGAGGTAAAGACAATAGACTGATTCTGGAAGGCAGACTACTTAATTCGATGGGAAGCTTGTTTTCCCTTTGTTATTAAGAATTAACCTGTGGAAGTAGCTATGGCATGAAAGTGAACCCAGGGTAGGAGCTAGTTGAGGAGATATCATTGGTAACTGTATGGATGTACTGAGAGAATGTGACTGCATATGACAAACATCTGTTTGTCATTACATGAACTACTTACAAGGCAGTTTTCCCCAAAGCATGTTCCTGTAGGAGTGTATTATGTACCTCTGAAAGTGGGGTGCACTGAGCCTGTCCTGAGGGAATTCATGGTTTTCCTGCATCGCTGAAATTTTTTTTTGTTGTGTGGAATGTCTTTCTCATTAGTACAGATGATTTACTCACAAGAGGGGATTCATAAATCACTGTATCTCATCTCTACATTACAGAGGATGAGTATATTTTGGGATTCTAGCTGGTTAAATAGTTAATATAGCCAGCTATGAAGAACAAGGAATGATGCACAAGCTGTTCTTTGCAGTGCAGGCTCAAATATCTGTTGTTTGATCTCAAAGATATGAGAATTGGTGACTCCCAAAATATCCTTCAGACACAGGGTTTAGAAATAGTTAGAGACAAATGAGGAAGGGCAAAAGCTAAATAACAGGTAGTTTTAGTAAAGTAAAAGTAGAATTTAGGACTGTTATGGCATTACATAACAGTAGGATCCAATTCATTTTTCAAAAATAATATGGTCATTATAATTTTTATTGTTTGACATCTTTTAAAATAATACCGTTGTGTATCACTGAGTAAAATTAATGCTTGATTAAAAAGCACTCCAAGCTGAAATCATGAGCAGTTTGTTGTAACTGGAATGATCCAATCTCTGGATCACTACTGCCTTTTTTCATATTGTATGGGAAGAATACTTCTATTTTAAAATGATGGAACTGGGCAAAAGGAAATTTATGATCTGAACTTGCTGCAAATCATTTGTATTGATCTGTTTTGTTTCCATTCTGCTGAAGCTAATGGAAATCATTTGTCACCTGACTTGTCCCAGTAGATTTGGAAAACCACCATACCATTTATCAGGCCAGTTGAAGGTCTGGGCCAGTGTGCTTATGTCTGCAATCACGAAGATATATTTCACTTCCGGCGGGGGAAAAAGCAGCAAGTGAGAGTGTTGTTCTTATTCTAATACTGGCTGGAGTATCCTGTCTGTATGTTCATAGGTGTATCTTGCTGAAAGAGAGTGATTAGAAACCTGACACAGGAATCCTGACGGCCCTGTTACGTTTGTGGGTTTCTATTATAAGGTCAATAACAGGTCATTGGTGCCTGTAAATCAACAATTTGCTACTGATTTAAACAAGTAGGTAGCCATTAAATACATCTTGGTCCTGGTCATATTAAGAGCAGTGTGAGCTCCTCATTCTCTTTCTTCAGTAGAGGGAGGGGTAACAACAGTCTCTTAGTTTTCCCGGCACATGCATTTCCAGTGTGTGTCCTCTCCCGTCTGGCACAGGGGAGTGTGGGAGAGCTGTGCTGCCTGGGGCAGTAGTGGGCACTGCCTGGAGTGGCTCATCGGCCCCAGTCTGTGCTTCCATTTATTGTTCATATGGAAGTGCCTGGGATGGGAGGAGGAGGCCTGAACTCCACTGCAGAGCTAAATTAAGTCTGCTCTTTGCATCCCTTGCTATTCCCCTCAGACTCTTAAAGCTGACTCTGTGATTTTCACGTGAAGAAAATGTAGAGTTGGATGACCAAAGACTGTCGCTGATCAGTACAAATCACTGTACTACAGTCCTGACTTAAGAGTTGAACAGTATTGCACATGCACACGAGACACTGCGTGGGTGGATAAGATGGAGGGGCCAGGCCCTACAGCCTGGTTTGGTTGGGATTTTTTGTATCTGTCACTACTTCATGGTCTGTGACTTTGAAAATGGGAGCCAGGTTTTGCAGTTCTCCACCAAAACACCCTTAAATTCTACTTCTGCTGTATTCCTCATTGCAGAGTCACAAACAGGGGTGTGGCAGCGAGAAGGAACATTGTCTGGCTTTCATGAAGATGTTGATTAAAACAGTTTGAACGTATTGTGATGAAAGAGTATTGAAAGAAGCTGTGAAATCTGCAAAATAATTTGATTCACATTTTATAATACAAGTGAAACCATAGTTCAAGTAATTTTAAAGCCAGGCCTAAACCATTTTGTTTTTAAATCCATCTTTTGCAATTCATTATAGGCAAAAGCCCTAGTTAGTCATCTGGCTGTCTGATCTGTGAGGTCAGGAATTGACAGCTTTATACTCTGTATGAAATATTACTATAATTTAAGTGGTATCTTAAAGAAAACTGTTGTGTAGGTGCCTAGTTGTTCGCCTTTGAAAATAAGAAAAAGGTTTCAAATGCCTGATGTTTGGTTTGAAAATCCTACACAGTTCATGTTTTAAAATGTCCTAAGCTTCTATTATTTTAAAATAATAAAAGAGTTAAAGAGTTGTAATGTTGTTTAGTGAAATCATAGAAACAGTCATCCTCAGTCTACTGAAGGTTTGTATAAGTGTTTTTTATAAACAACCCAAGTTTTAAGTCTCATCTGCTGTGCAAGCATTTGGCATCGCTTACGTTCGGTGACAAAGGCGATGAGTGGGAGTGAGAGCTTTAATCCAGGTGTCCAGGTACAGAACCTGGCTTAGCAGCCAGCTCTCAGCTCTTCCTCAGGGCTTTCATCTTGATTCTGCTCATTTTTAGAACTTCTCAAAAATCCAGCAGTTATGCTAGCAAAGCTGGATTAGCAAAAGTATCCTGCCAAAAATGAAGGCTCTTATAAAACTCAGGAAAAAGTAGAAAATAACTTTAAAGGTAGTAATTTGTTTTCTCAGTGAAAATAAATTTGCTTCAGCAATTGGGAGCTCTTTTTAGTGTGTTCCATTTACAGTTTGATTGATTGGTCCCTGTCCATGCACAGTTTCCATAATTTTCTCCAGGATAATTATAAGTTACAATGCAAGCTTTCAGTATTCTTTAATCTGTAACTCACATTGCATGGATTGTTTTTAAGGTTTACTTAGAGCACAGTTGGCTCTTTCTGACCAACTCTGGTCCTAAAGAGCAGCAAAACCAAGTCATTCTTTTACATGTGCAAGATGTTCTTTTCTATCACTGAATGCTGATCACATCCAACAACTTAAGCCTTTTTTTGTTCTACTGCTGTAGTTGTAGGAAGTCACTCTGCTGTGATTTATCAACCAGGCTGTCACGGACGGCTTTGTACTGCTTAATTAAGGATAACTTCTGTCGATGGGATTTGATGTGCCTTCATATTAGTATTTGAAAACCAAACAATTTTTTATTCTTGTGTGGGAAAAGTTTTCGAAAATGCAATGTTCAACAGGCTCAGTGTAGTTCTGCATTTCCTACCCCATCAGCCCTGAATCTTGCATCTCTTTTTAAATATGTAGGAATGTGTGACTTGCAACACAGGTCTCATGTAGAGACATTTTAAAGTAAATATGCTCTCCTCCTGAATTATGTCCGTTGTTTCAGTCTGAACCCACACCCAGACCTTAATTTACAATCCAGAAGCTTCTTCAGAATCCTTTTCAGGATAAAAATTTTTCGAATCAGATGACTAAATTTAGACTTAAAAGTCTATACTTGGGTATTTGAGAAGCTTGGAAGTGACAGATTGCTCTGAAGTTGGTATGAGCTACAGTTTAGAGAAAACTTGAAATATTCTAGTGAGATGGAAGAGACAAGGCTTAATTAGCATTGTAATGTGTATAATTTTCATAGCTCACTTTGTCTCTCCACCACCCTTTGTGAAGCCAAATCAGGCAGTCTAGCTCTAGCTATATTTACTTCAGTCTTTTGCATTCTCTGCTTCACTGACTTTAAACAATGTCAGTTTGCAAGCAGTGAAGGGAAAACTCAGATCTGGACAGACTTATTATGGAATGCTGAAACACAGAGAGTAACTCTTAGAGGGATTACGTGGAGCTCTGAGCAGGGCAATGAAGGCACACGGCACTCCGAACTCTGTAACATCGGCAATGACTGTGCACAGTACAAGAGTCAGAACCCAACGTAACCCTGCATGGCACTGAGCACCTCAGGCAAATACAGGAAGCTTTTATTTGGCTTTCGCCGAGGTGGAGTGCTGTGTGGCACCGTGTGAGCACGTGCCGTTCCTCACTGGCCGTGGGATAGTGCCACCAGGGAGCCTGGGTTCAGACGGATACATTTTTCCTGTGGCTTCTGGTCATCTTTCAATTCCATGTGCTGTGTATGACAGTGAAACATCCCTTCTGAGTTAAATTTATATACCCCCTTCTTGCCTTGAGTTGTTGTCAAGGGTAGGCATCACACATGGCTGTGTTTTGAGGTGCACAGGATGTTCCCAAGGTACGTTGGCCCTCGCTCCTGGATGTCCTGAGGAAGGGGGGCTGTTTGTTTGTTGTGCTGATCTGCTCAGCCACGCTCTGCCTGCTCAGCTCGCAGGGGCAGCTACCTGTGCACGCTGCAGCAGCTCTGCTTTAGACCAGTGGAACTGTGCAAATCCTCAACCTGATTAACATTGCCTAAATATCTGCCCAGCAGGAAGGACAAAAACCAGTTGGAAATGCAAATACTTGCTTTCAAGAGGAAACTGCTGTCAAAAACAAGGTGCATATGTACTTCAGGGGTGATAAGTTAAAATGAGAGGATTATTTTTTTTAAACCCCTCCCCTCCCTTGTTTTTTTTCATGGGAATTCATAGACTGAGAACTGGAATTTCTTGTGTACTGTGATAAGGCAGACCTTAATATAGAATTACCCCCTATTTCTCATTTTCACAGTGGTTGTGTTGGGTTTTTCCCTGACCTGATGTAGTGCATCATGCCGACACGTGTGATTGGTTTGCCTGTTGCCCTGTAACACCCATTTTGAGAGGAACAGCCATGGTAGACAACCTCTGCTAATGTGGTATTTGGTTCTTCATATTCATGAAATACTTGGAATCTCTATAGCCATGGATGTAACCCACCTTCTCATCATCTTGTTGGTGTATGTGGCATGAAGTAATATTGCTGCTTGTCTTTAGGGAGGCTGGGCAATTCATGTGTCTTTTCTGTGTCAAGCTTTTTAACAAAGAACTTACCAAGAATTTCACTTGGTAAAAAAAGAAACTCTTTGCTTGTAAAAGAAAACTGTTTGATTGAAAGGGGGAGTGTGGGAGAGATGAATTATTTGAAAAACCATGGATCTTCCTGCATTCTACTGGGTATGTTTTATCTGTGGGCAGCTTCAGGGTTTGAAAATATCGCGAAGACTAAAGGGAAAATGAATAGCACATAGTTGAGGAAGAGATTCTTGCCTTGTGAATCAGGAATGAGCTCCAGAGGGAGCAGAGGTATCCCATGGATACTGCTGCTGCTACACGAGATGCTTTTACTTTTGTGTTTTTAAAAACTACCATTTATAGACAAATGTTCAGGAGCATTGTATAAAAAGTAAAGTTGAGCTCAGTGTGTATGTGAGTGTATTGCCATCTTCCCCTGCTATATTACATTTTCCCCTAACAATCTAGAAAACATTGATTAAAATACATTATCGTTAGTATTACAATGCTCACTCTCTGTCATATTTATCTTTCTTTAAGACGACTGAGCCAGCTTTGGGAACAGTACAACTGGTTCCTGCTCTCATGCCCTCCAGGTTACTGTTCATAATTATCTTCCAATCCATTGGTATTTCATTAAACAGGAGACCTACAAGAACCGTGATAAAAGTCTTATGGCTATACTGTGCGTTTTTGAAGTGCTTTGTTGCATTTGTACCTTTAAAATAGCAGGAGTTGTTTGGGATGGGAGCAGAATCTCCCTGCATTCTGATGCCTGCAAGGAGGGCTATGTAGGTTTTTTTTGGGTTTTGTTTTTTTGGTTGGTTGGTTTGGTTTGGGGTTTTCTTTTAAAGTAAAAACAAGCAAAAAACCCCCAAACAGACTAACAACACAAAACTCCATGTATTTCCAGTTCTCAGTAACAATTTATGTTGCATTAAAAACACCAAAACATTACTATTCACCATTAACTCTGTTAATGTTACATCTTTGTAGGGTGGGTCCTTTGCATTTTAATCCCTGGCTGCTGTATCTCAGGAGGCAGTGGAAAACACATGTAGCATCCAAGGAAAAGACAGCTGTCTCCTCCTCTCCCATGTGCCCCTTGCCACAAATCCCTGCTACTTCTGTTGTCTGAGCACTCTTGTTAATGCAGTAAAACAATTTATTGAAGAATTAATGCTTTCAAGAAGAAAAGGGAAAAATAGCCACTTTTGGTGCACTTAGTTCCTGAATGATGTCTTGTGAAAGCAAAAAAGCCCTGCGGGTATGTTAAGAAATTTGAGTTTCATCATCTGATTCATGATTTCCCTTGATTTCACTAGATTTCTCTGTTTGCAATGCAGGTACTTAGGAGAAGCTGCCTTTCTGCCCTTCCCAAACCTTGTCACCACTGTGCTTTCAAGCCAGCAGAAAGAAGGGGGATAATTTTGCTTGGGCAGACAATGAGTTGTTGCTGTGGGTTTTGCTGTGGTGTGGGGGTTTTTTTTCCTCTGTATTGTTTTTTGAGGTTTTTTTTTAATCCCAAATGACCAATTTTATCATTACTCACTAAATGTTTGTATCTTTAAGTGTCATTGGGCTACAAAAATATTCTTTAATGTAGAAGAGTTTGCTGTACGTAATTTAGAGATCTGTCCAACTATACTAGTAAAATCTAACACTCTGGTTACCAGGAGGCTACAGAGTAGGATTGACACTTCTTACTGGTGGTGTGGAGTAAGGGTATGGTGTGTGCAGAAATCACGGTGGCCAGGGACTGTTTATAGCTTTTGGGCAGTAATTGACCTGCAAGTCAATGTTCCATTTTAGTGTTTTGTGTCCTTTCTGTGGAGCAAATTGTCTTGCTGAAGACTGAGTCTGAACAGCAATGGCTCCTGCACTCCAGGATGGGACTTGAAAGTAAGTGCAGATTATGATTCAAAACATCGGGCCATTATTCACTGTGCTTTCATATTTTGAACTCAATGGGGGAATGTCAAGCATCTATGAATATAAACGTGGAAAAGTTCCTTAGCATCTGCTACTAATTTCTGCCAGATGAAAGTGGTAATTATGATGAATTTTTTTGTTGATGATGCTGATACATTGGCCTAAATAAATTCACTAGCAGACTGTGAATATTTAATTGAAAACACATGATTGTATCACCAAATTGTTGACTTAGTTCTCATTTAAATTTTAAATTAGTTTCAATTTGGAGAGTTTATGGTTTACTATTTTAGCAAAAAATTTTTTCAATGAAATCAGGTTTTTTAATGTATTAAATGAAGAGAATGATTAGAGACTCCATCTTTGTGCAGTCAGATTTTAGTATTGGGTTATATTGTTTGATTATGTTTTACAATAACCTTCTTAAAATAACCTTGTGTCTTTCCAACAAACCAGACTTCACTGAGGCTTTGACCACGTCTGCTGTCACCAGTGCAAATGCCTGCTATTGTGGGTGCTGCTCTTGCATCTTG
Organism: Atrichornis clamosus; assembly: GCA_013400975.1. Classification (NCBI taxonomy): domain Eukaryota; kingdom Metazoa; phylum Chordata; class Aves; order Passeriformes; family Menuridae; genus Atrichornis; species Atrichornis clamosus. Next base: position 49,581 of record WBMZ01009030.1, read on the forward strand.
CTTTTTCCTGCACTATTGTGGAGTGCCTGTGACATCTGAGGAAGAGCAAGGACAGTGGCTGAGTGGCAGGAAGGCTGTTAAGTCACTGAATGCTCGCTGTTGGTTTTTGTCAGGTGAAGGACTTTGGAGGCACCAGCAGTGTGGACACAGTATACAGTTATTTTCTAGATTCTTGAGAGTCCATCACACTTGCTGTTTTGTAAGGATGCCTAGGATAAGAGACTAAAACATTTAAACTGTGTATGGCAAAAGTGCAGCTCACCTTCCTGTCACAGACAGATGCTTGTTCTGTCCTTTCTTTCTCAGATATGGGTGATTTTTCATAAAGGGCTTCTGAGTTCTCCTTTTTGTGCTCTTGTGGTCCCAGTGGGAATCAGGTTTTGGAAGCTGATAGTGAGATGGACAAGACTTGGGTGAGCCTTGGTGTGGTTCTGTATTCAAAAAGAGTTTGTCCTGGTTCTCTTCTGTGTTTTGTGTTCTGGAGTGTACATTTGCTAACACTTGAACAGCGTAAGAATTTCAAATTTGTGGCTACCTGAGATTGTTAATGAAGTGCAAAACTCACTGCGAAACAAAGTGCAGGAGGGAACTGACTTGGGTATGGCCTCACTGATGATGGCTTTCAGAACTGGTCTCTGCTGCCACCTTGATCAAAAACAGGCTACAGACCAGCTGCCTTTTCTGTGCTTTAGCCTAGTTCTGGCTCCTGTCCAATATCCAGGTTATCCAGTGGCTTCCAGCAATAACTGTGGTTGTAATACAAAGGTAGCAGAGTGGAACTGTTTGAAGCCTCTCTGTAGCGACATGAAGCACTCTTGAGCTGACTTGCTGAAAGTGTCATAGGCGCTTGGGGCAGAACACATGCAGGTGTTGGTGATGCTGGGGATGTGGAGTCAGCTCCTTGGAGCCTCTTTGGGCTCCACGGGTATGAAAATGGAGCTGAGGGAGTGACAGAGATGACTCTCTCATGCAGCAGGCTGAAATGACACTCCTGGGCTTTGGAGGAGCTAACGGCAGGGACTCAGTGTTACAAACTAGGTAAGGTCAGGGATCAGCTCTAACATGTGGAGGCTGAGTTGGTCAGAAACGACCGGAATGGAGAGAGGCATTAGGTGAGATTCTTTTTGGAGAGAGCACACTATTGCAAGGCTGTCTGAAAATATCACTGGGTAAGGGATGGTGATATAAGGGTGTGTGTACTTGTTTTTCATTTAAAAAAAGGAACAAAACCGGTGAAAATCCAGTAGTAGGGGATCAGAGACAATTAAGGTATCACAGGATGTTCACTTTTGTTTTAATAGCATGTGAAAGAGGAAGTTTAGAGAAATGTCTTGTAACAGACAGAGCTGTCTGAGTCTCACAGGCTTTCTGTGACTACTTACCAAGCCTGGAACCCATTCCAGAATGGTAAATGTAAATTGGCTCCTGTTTTGATAGCATATCTGGAGACCCTGCTATGGATTACCTAGGACATTACCTTGTGATGTTTGTATTACAGTGGTGTATCTAAACATGTGAATATTTTGTAGCAGATGTATGAATTTGCAGAGGAACCTGATTAGTCTTGAATATTTTATATAACAGAATATATTAAATAACAAAGCAATATTGCCTCTTTCTACAAGTAATTGTAATATTAATATGAGGTACTTCCACATAGTGAGTGTTCATAAAAATGTACATTTTCAGAAGAAAGTGAGTTGTACCAGAAGAACAAGTGTGTGACATGAAGAAATTGAATTTTTATGAAGCAGGCTGTGTACAGTGAAGCTGGTGGGGCAGTTTGTTTCACTTGGAGAATTATTCTGATGATGTTCTGAGAGAAGGCAGGCAAGAAAAGAGAAAGGCAAACAGGCCAAGACCTCAGTGAAATATTTTGTGTAATGGTTCCCTCATTATATTTTTCAAATGGATGTTATGCTGGACTCTGCATAAAACCTCCCATGTGGAGCGTTCTCTATGTAGAACTGCTCTGGTCTAAACCAAAGATTTGCCTTCTTTTTTTCCCCTCCTTTTAATACCCAAAGTAATTGGTAGTTTGAGAGGGGCCTTTTTATTTATTTTGATAGAGCTTTGAATAAAATGTCAATGCATTTTCACTTGTTTAAAATGTCATGCATTATACTTTCCAATTTTCCCCTGTTATCTAGGGGCAGTTCCTTGGATGATCTCATATCTTTATTAAAATGTATGAAATAGTTGTTTACACTGAGAACTAAAAGTGTTTCATATTACATCAAGTCTAGTTTGCAGATGTAAACAGGAACATTGCATCTTGGGGTTTTCTTCCTTCATATTTCATTGTTGTTGTAGCATCTCTTATTTTGAAATTCAAGTAAAATATCTTTATGAAAATATGTGTGAATTCCTAGCTAACTATAACTACTTTCAAAACAGGTCAACCAGGTTTGATCTGGATGGGAGCAGCATAAAAGCAACGTGATTTAACAAAGATTCACTGAAGTGCTTAGTCCTGAGTGGCATTTAAACCTTTGTGTTCTAGCCTTTACACATGTTTGTTAATGTAGCTAAGAGATTTCAGAGTAGGAGTGCATTTAAAATTAATTGTTACTGTTGTGGCAACTCAATTGCCCAGACTTTTTGAGTTTTAAATTCTTACTGCTTAGCAGCATTCTCAGCTACTCCGTTAACTACCATGGAGATCGTGCTTTCTTGTATTCTCTTCTTCAGTGGAATTGTCTGAGGTTTGTTCTGATGACATCCAAGTGGAACCCAAACCTTGTAGCTTCCAGGAGTGTGAACTGTAGCTGGAAATCTGAAGATCAAAGGTCAAAAGAATGCTAAGCCCCAGATGATCACATTCTCAGGTGCTTTGAAATGATTTATTGGATAATGCCTTGCTGTGCCAAGGTGCCATGGAGCACGGGTAGGTCATAATGGTCAGTGTTGTAAGCAAAGACTATACCCTAGACTATACACAATCATGGAAGGAAGAAATGAGTTCATTACTGCAAGTCAGCAAAGCTGAGGTGACTTTGCTGGGGAAAGTCAACTCAGAAAATTTCAGTACAGCATGTGAAGGATGTTTGGAATTTTTTGAAGCTTCTTTCCTAAAAGCCAAATGCTGGGCCAGTGCATTTGTAGGGTTGCTCTTCTGAACTATTTAGATTTTGTAGGCTGGACTGGAATCTAAATTTTTCATTTCAGATGACCTTAGCTTTTCTCTTCTGGACTGTAGCAGCTTGTGACAGTCTGATGTCTCCTTGGCATAGAGAGGCTGATGTCATCCTATTAACTGAGTTCTTTGAATATCATTAAGTATTGTTAAATATGTAAGGAAGTAAAAATGTTCTCAACCAGCGTGGAGCCATCCCTGCTGCTGTGCAAGGCCTCTGAAGGGTACCTGTAAATCTGCTGCCTTCAGCCTTCCTCGTGGAGATGTGGAGAGGGAATCATATTGCTGGCACTCAGATGGCAAATGAGTCTGGTCAGGCTGTGTGCTGCCAGCCGGCTGGACAAGCCAGTGCAATTTCGACTTCCATTGCTCTTACACTTTATATTTCTTAGAGAGTATTTACAGGAGATTTGATGCCTCTTCCAGCTCTTGACTGCAGGTCCTTTGCTGTCACTAACCCTGAGTGTGGAAGTAGCATTGCAGTGAAAGCAGTAACAGCTTTATGAGAGCAAAAAGGCTTCCCTGTATTTCAGTGTGGTGTAAAGGAAAGTCTTCTGTGTAATGTAAAGGATTTCAGAATTGGGTATAAAACAAAAGTTGTTTTACCGGGAGGAACATCGAAGAAATCTGTAGGATGAGTTTCTGACAGAAGAACGTGCAGGTTTTGTATTATTTTGACAGTGAGAACTGAAGGCTATGCAATAGGGAGCCATTTTTCATCAGTAAGACTAAGCATAATTTAGAATTGGATTAATAAATGTCATAGTTTCAATCTTAAAGATTGCCTGCCAAAAGGTATAGCAAAGTTAATTATAAGGAAATAACTGTACTGCAAATTATAGTTTCTGTTATTAAATTCCTCAATCATTTTGGATTGCATCCAGGTATTACAAATACAACTAGTGTATTACAAAAAATTGTTTACAAAGAAAAATACATCGAAGACTGACTTTGAGGACTTTCAAGTAGATATAAGGTAAAAGGCCCTAGAAAGACACATAGTCAGTGACAGTGTGTATATATTATGCTATAAGGTTATAATCAGTATTATTTAAAGTTCTTTCTTTCTGTCCCATTACTCTTTCAGTCATTTGTAAGAATGTTTTTTTATTGTCATGACAGTAAGAATGAGCCTCTTTGCATTTATACCATTGTCTGAGTTATAAATACACAGGGAATCACAGCATGAGTCAGTGTAAAACTGAGCTTTAAGCAGGGTCTCTGGGTTTGTTGGTAATTGCTGTAGCAAATTTATTAATGTATCTATAGCAGTAGCTCCTTGGCAGTAAATGTTACAAAATTTTGAGGGGGGAGGGTAAAGCATGTTGACCTGATCACCAAGATAAACGCCTGACTTTTGGTAAGAGTCAGAGGATCTCTGAACCTTCGAACACTGTGGAATGGAGTAGTATTAAATAGCTCCTGGTAGTGAAATATAATGATCTCTCTCAGGGGGTTGACCAGAAATTTTGAAAATTATAATCCAGAGATTTCATCTGAAAACTGACAGTCAATTTAGAACTTAAGTGTTGATGAGGACGATAGGGGCATGGTTATTAAATGCTTGTTGCTTTTTTGAAACAGAAACCTTGACTCTGGAATTGCTGTTTGTAATTTTTTTTTCTTCTCTCACCTTTAAAAGTCTTTTATTCTTAGTTCAGAAACCTAATACTTTACGTCTTTAATTGTAAAGGTCCTTGTAAATTATGTTCCTGGATTTACTGACTTCAAAAAGTAACTTTATAACAACATTCTGAGGCAATCTAAAAGCATAGGTCTGTAATGGCACTTGTAGAATGGTGTGTGGCACCAGTGAGACATTTCCAGTCACAGTTTTAGTCCTTGTGGTACTGGTATATTGATGATATGCAACTACAAAGCAGTGAGAAGGGGTGTAGGTATTGAGAAGTCCTTTGTTTACAGGGCCCTCCTGGAATGCTTTATTGCTCAAGGGCCCTGCTCCGGCAGGGAACGGCTCTCCTGTGCACGGAATATCCATTAGGTTATGTCAGCTGGCTTCACTCCATGCCAGCCCATTTAGGGGAAACTCCATCAGTGCTGCTGTGCTGGAGAGGGAACAAAAACAGCCCTACGTGACAGCTACTCTGTTTATCCTTTCCTTGTTTGCTCGGAGTCGAGTGGTGTGTAACTAGACAGAGTGACACAACTTGGGCCAGAGGTCCAGGTGGTTTGGGGTGTTCTGTGTGGGACTTGACCTCGAAAGGGAAATGAAGCATCGTGAAATGGAAAATTATGGAAAACCTTTGCAAAGGAGAGCTTTCATCCTGACTTTTGTTAAACTGACGCTGCCTTGCGACCTAGAATGTTAGAAATTGAAATCATCTACCAGTGGAAGAGATTTAAAGTTACCTCCTGTTGTAACTTGGGATGTTTTCCTCTTTCTTATGAAATATCTGTTTTGTGGAACTGTACAAAAGTATGATAGCTTGAGTAACCCAACTGAATTTTTGGCTGAACATATGAGCACTTTGAGATGATGTGCTGTTGTCTAAATTAAAAGGATAATAAATGGAAGCAAGGATGGTTAAATATCTTATATTCATGATAAGAGTGATGTATAGTATTTTCCAATTTGTCCTACTGAATTGTCAAAGAGAAAGAATATGTAGTAAAATATTTGAGATAAAAAATAGAAGTGTTAAATTCTGAGTTTGAGACAGTATTAAAATTATAGAGCATAAAAAGTGTTCAGTGACCTGCCAATGAAGTAATTGTGCTACTTTAAAGAGGTTCTGGGAGAACTGGGTTCTCAGCCAGATGTAGGATATGGAAAGCTATGGAAAACAACAGCATACATATTGGGCATCCACTGATTCCAAAAGCCCTTAGCATTCCAAAAAAATTGGCCTTGCTGTTTCAGCTTTTCCACAAAACCTTCATTTAATTGGCAGACTCATGCAAAAGAGCAATGTTGCCAGGAAAAAAGTGATGGCATGCCCCAGAGTCATTGAGCAGAACTCTACCTGGTGGTTTCTGGAGACACTACTGACACAATTCTTCAGTTTCCCTGCTGGCTCCTGGACTCCAAACAGGACCTGATTAGTGCTGCCAAATGCTTTCTGCTGCTGCTCAGCAAATCTGTCACAGGCAGCAGAAGCACAAGTCAGTTTGTTAGGATATGCTGGATGCTTGCTTTCCCCAGAGATTCTGTACTGCATTTTGGGGAGATTTTTTTAAAGCTAAAAAGAAGGTCATGAGTTTAGAAAACCTGTGGGATTTGTGCCGCATAAGTTGGTGTATTACCCTTCCCCTCTGCTGGTGGTGAGGAGGGCAGTGGATTCCTTGTGCCCCCTGTTTGAAAACAAAGACTTAGAGATAAGGAAAACAACTTCATTTAGTTTAATGTTTTCAGGTAACACAGGTGCACGTTATTCCTACAATGCAGTGGGATAACTTAGTGAAACTAGAAAGATACTGCTGGAATGTTAAGAGCATTAGAGTTTTGAATTAAGCAGTGCTGGATAGGAGGCATTTTTGAGCATGTAGTCGGATGGAGGGATATAGAAATTTATGAAGGGCTAAACATTTGTTTCCAGAAAATGGGTCAGAGCAAAACTACAGCAGTGAATATACACAAGTGTTAATTCTCCCGGGAGGATTTTTGCCTCATTCCTAATCTTTGGTTTATAAAAAGGTCTTTGAAACTTTCTTCACACTGGTGAAAAATTGCATTGACCCCAAAATAGTTATTCATTTGTGTAGATTTATTCATGTGGTTGAGTCATTGCAGCCAAGGGATCTTAACTAGTTCTGGTTGCATTGAAATTTATAATGAAGTTCAAAAGAATTATAGTGACTATTGATTTTTAGCCATTACATTTACAGAAAATGGTAACTATGGGAATCACTATGCTTGCAAGTTGGCAGGCAGAAATGTTTGCTCAAACAAATAAAAGGCAAATAAAAGGGATGGTGATGACCTGTAGTTTCCTAAGGTAAAACCTAAAGGAGTCCCAGGAGATGTAATTACTAGGCAAGCTCTCGGTTTTGTCTTGTGATCTTCCTGATTTTCACTGCTGTTCTATTAAGTGTGATCAGAAGGGGAAGAGTTCCCAGTTAACAGGGGACTTTGAGGCGGGAGTTACTCAGATCATGTTTAAAATCGGATCCCATTGTAATAGCAGTATAAATGTAATATGCCGTGCCTTATGTCATATACTCGGTTTGTTACACTCATACCGTTCAGCTTTCACGTGCTTCTAAAGATGCATGATAACAAAGTACTATTTAATCATAAATCTCAGACATCGTTTGCCAGACAGGGGTGAATTACTGCTCTTTGATTCACTCCCCTTCCTTTTTCATAGATCAAACAAATATTTTTGCTTGGCTACTGAAAAAAATCTCATATTTAATTCTGTATGGCAGCAACACTGGGAGAAGTTCTGCTCACAGTGATATTTATAATTGTCAGTAATAGAGTATAGATATACTGCCAAATGTGTATTGATGTTGCTGGCATGGAATTTAAGTATTTCAAATAATTAGGGCAAGAAAGTTCACTGACAAATTTTCTTGTATATTTTTAAACTGTTGTTATTGGTAATATATGCCTTAGAGGGAAAAATCTTAAGAGTGAACTTGCTACTTTCAAAGATATCGCAATTTTGCTTCATGATTGAAACTTCTTACATAAGAGAGAGAGCAAAAAAATCCCAATTAGCAGAAAAAAAACCCCAAAACCCTACCTAGAGATATAGAGATAAATATTCCTGGAATATATAAAGTTTGTTACAACCATCTTCTCCATGTCGATTAAAGTGAAGGTATCATGAAAAGAGTAAAAATTGTGTTTTGACTCCATCCCATAGTACTTCCTCATGTATTGGAAAGCTGACCAGGTAATTTAAACAAGTGTAAGGGTTATTCTTTGATTGTGCTCATGTCTTGGCCCTACTGTGTGCAAGGGATGAGGTAAAAATCTCAATTAGAACGTTTGATTCCATTTAACACTAATGTTGAGTGTCCAAATTGCATTGTTATGCCCCGAGTCTTGTTGGCAAAAAGGAAACACCTTATATATAAAATAAAGAATGTATTGCTAGTATAATAGAAACTTTCACAGTCTAATCAAAGAATCATTATTAGCTCACATCCATTTACTGTAGGAAAAGCAGAAGAAATCAATGCTGTCTACAGAACTCTATCCCAGTAATAAATAACACAGGTCAAAGTGTTACATACACACAGCACTAACTAGTTTCAGTCCTTTTTCCTGGGGTTATGCCCACCATTCTTTGCTCCTCTGAATATTAAAATAAAGAGCTGCAGTCAGGTATTTAGGGATAGGGATGATGTACCCCTTTGCCCTGGAACATACTACTAGGTTGATGGTTTTTCTTCTTTCACTTTTTGTTTTGTCATCCCTTTTAATTTACATGGTAGGAAAACTACATATGGGGTACAAAGTAAGAACTTTTAAAGCAGATCCCTTCATCTCTCACAACTTTTCTGCCTGCTGGATTTGTTACCTCTTGTGCAAACAAACATGGGAAATGAGTGACTATGTCGTGTTGGGGTCTTTTTCAATGACATTCTTGCTTGGAATAGATTCCCTTTCTAATTGGGTTGGGAGCAAACTTCAGTGTTAGATAGGTCAGAAGCCTTCAAGAGCAGAGAGATTTGTGTGCTATAACTTCTCTTGATGCCTACTCAAGAAAACTTAGGAAGAAAGCTTAATGACTGGATTGTGTTTAATTTTTCTGGTAACAATTCCTTTTCTTATGGATCACTTTTGTTCTTTGAAAGAGTATCAGCAGAGTTATGAGCTTTGGGTGCCACCCCTTCATGGTGTCTGGAGAGTCCCTGTGGACCCTGAAGCACTGGCAGGACTTGGCTGCCGGTCTGGCTTTTTGCTCCTGCTGGTAGAGTGGGAATCTCCTGAAACTCTAAGGGAAAGAAGTCTGTAGGGAAGACAAGCGAGGACATGTTTGTATTATTAAAATAGGATCCAGCACAGGGTGAAACTGAAGAAAACTGATGTGAAGCAGCGAACCCCTTTCCTTTGGTGCATTGTACCCTGTGGTGCTATATTTAGGAGCTGTATTTCCTCAGGCATATTGAGCCTTCCAAGTGCCTAGCCAAAATGGAGCTGTCCTTCCTGTGAAGAAAGGGACTGTAAAGTGAGGATTCTCCTGGTGTATGTGTGTTTGTGTGTGTGTGTGTGTACATAGTTCTCAACTGTGTGGAAAAACGTACGACGCCAGAGGTTTATGTCCAAAAGTAGACAGAGGAGTCCCATAACTTTATTGGATTAAAGGGAGAGGCCGTGGGGCATCTCCCCTGGAGTCTCTCAGATTGTTGGAGGACGCAGCCTCCTTTTTATCCTAATTTCCCAACTGTTTTTCCCTCTCCTCTTCCCCATTGGCTAAGGTACTTGGAAGGTACAGACTGCCTGAATCGCATACTAAGTGTTTCCTTCTAATATGCAACCCGCATGTTTTTCGTAGTATAACAAATGATATTTGTGATTTCTTAAGTTTCCGTTTTTCTTCTCTGAATTGAGGATTTTACATGGCTTTGTTAGAGCGACAGTCTGTGTTAATTAGTAACATTCCCCTGAAGTTCTGTGGTGGTTCCTCCTGCTATCTAATCTACTAGACTCAGATCAGTCTCTGGCCTTATCTACAAGCAGATTCACACAGTTTATTTGTAAAGACACATTAATCCCACTCCTTTCACAACCAAAGGCTCCTTAAATGTGCAGCCTATATTTCCCAGGGCAGGGGCTGCTGTGCCCACAGGGTGGGAGCACGAAGTTTCTGGAAGGCTCTGGGGCCTCACGGCATGAGGAGGGAACTTCCCTGGCCTGAGGGGCTCCATGGAGGGACACCTCAGGGAGGGCTGTTCATTGGTAGGGAGGGCTGGGAGTGCCTCGGGGCGCCCCGCTCTCTGTCCTCAGGGAGTGATTTACTTCTGGTGTTTGCTTGTTAGTGATTTTGGGCAGTCCCAGGCAAACTGACGGTTTGCCTGAGGTGCTCAAGCAACCAGAACTGGAATTGAGGGCTGGGCGCCATCAGGACTGCTCCGTGGGAAGGCATCGCGGCATGACTGAAACAGAGAGGTGAGAGGAAGGGCAGCACCAACCCTTGCTGAGGTAGCGAGTAGAGCAATGCTTTTGATAGGAATGCATGGGATCAGGAAAGGTCATAGCAGGGAAAAGGTAGGACTGGGCAGCGAGGAGGAGGTGGAAGCCAAGCTACAAGGGGCGGTGTGGGATGAGAGCTTGAGGAGGAGTCCCTGTGGGCTCAAATTCGACTCTCTTGTCAGCAAAACCATTTAAAATTTAAATTCTTCCCTTTCTTTGCCAAGCAAGTAGGACACCCCATGGGAAACACGTGGGATAGGTGGTTTACGGGTGGCCACACATCATGTGACAGAAGGGATTTCTTCTGAAGTTGAACACAGTTTAGCTCTCCTCACTGTCCATGTTATAAGCACTTCTTCCCTAAGAACGCACATTAAGATGTGCTGGAAACTGTGTCTGAATCCAGTCATGTAAAACATCAAGATGTATTGCAGACTAACTGTGCATAGAATTAATGAAGAAAGGAAAAAAGCAGCAGATGAACTAGGATAAGCAAGAGCTAAAATCGCTCAGGACTCCATGGCTATATAGTACACCACTGGAACATTTTATCGCTATTGCTGTGGTAGGATCTCTGCTGGCTAATAAGCCTGGCATGAGGTATTTTTTAGCTGTGTTTTAATTGACCTAAATAACTTAAACTTAATCAGATTAATTTTCTTCTTCCTTTTAACTGCAAGTTATCTTCTTTCAGATTGAATGTATTTTTACATTTCTAAAATGTGTAATAGCATAATAAACCAGCCCTAATCTGTGTATAAATTAGTTGATGAAGAAAAGCTGTGTGCAGAATATCTAATTAAGTATAACAGCATTCATATTTTTAACTCTATGCTTTAATTGCAGAAGTAGCTGCCAACTCTTCCTCTATAAAATCAGATGATGTAGCAATATTTTGGGGGAAAAAATAACATTTTTGCTGTACCAGAAATAATCAAATCTATCTTTGCACTTAATTAAATTCTAGCAAATGTAAACCAGCAATGATGACTGTAATAAAGAAGGGGAACTACATATGCTTTACTGCTTTTTAGTTATGCAGCAATATCAATCACATTGGCAAAGGTCGCTGAGTACCATTTCATTTGTAGTGCACCAAGCTCATTCTAGCAGGAATGGAAATTCCCAACAAATAAAACCAAAATATAGCTCAGATTTAGAGGGAGTGCAGTTCCAATATCAATCATTCTTGAAATGACCTGATAATCCATAAAGTTAATCTGCTTTTATTTGTTTGTTGTTATGTATTCTCTTCCCAATGCATGTGCTCATGTCTTGCCTTTACAGGTGCACGGTGTTTTGAAGGTACTGTGTCTTTGCAAAACTTTGTTTTGCAAAATCAGAAGTGATGGCGTGGGTGTCATGTCTCAGCTGGAAGAGGTTAAAGTGGTTGCACCATTCATTAGAAGTTAACAAGAAATACAGCAGGGTGCCAAGGAGGTTTAGTGCTTGTAAGAAGGGTCTAAGAGAGAGATTCTAATTTTTTCTCAACTGAATGGGCTCAGGAGAGTGAGAAAAAATACCAGAAAAAATACCAGCTTTGTTTGGAGTAATAGTGTATGTATCCATTAAAGAAATAGCTTCCTCAACACTATTGAATGTAGTTTTGCTTTGGTGATGTTTATGATCTAAAAATCCTAGAACTGCTGAATGGAGCAGGATTGACTCCAGCCAACAGATGCAGTGATTCACTTAGGCAGTGTCTGATTGTTGGGGGTGTAAATATCAGCATCAAAAAGCATTTAGCAGATTGAAGTGAACTAACTGTGCATTATGTTATCGAAGGGATTGGATGCCATATAGGTAAAGTGCTGAACAGTTGCTCCAGTTTTTTGTCAACTTCTGTGCATTTGATTTTCTGAAACCTAATTGAACATAAGAGTGTGCACAGATCCAGGCAATAGAGCTGATGAGTGGCTTGTAGTGCTGCTTCCCTCGCTGCTGGCCAGCAAAGAGCAATGGTTCATACATGGTCTCCTGGTTATTGTGACTGCTTGTTCTCCTCTGCACTCTAACACATACAGCTTTCTGTAGCTTTAGGTCTGCTTCAACAATGAATTACTCAGTGCATTTCTGTTTGAAAGGTTTTTCTTCATGTGAGGTGCCAGTGCAATGCAGCCATCCCTCAAAAGTGTGTAACAGCTACTAGACTAATTTAAAGTTCAAAGTTTGAAACTAGGTAGGCAGTTGTGGTTTATTAACATACATGTGGGAGACAGTGACTGAGTCTCAACAAAAAAATAGTTTGAAATTTCAGCAATTAGAATCTAATACTCTCCCCTTGTGTTGGTAATGTTGTTTTCTGTCACAGAACTGACATGCTGGTAGCATAAGTTTACAGCAGACAAGAAAGGCAGGAGTCTGCTCAGTGGAGTGGAAGCAAAAACATCTTGTCAACTTACTTTAAACAGTTTTTGGAGTTTCTCTCTCTTTTTCTAAAACTTTTTGATTGCAATAACTGAGGGTTTTACACTGAACAGTTGTGTGCAATTACACCATGGCACTATCCAATTAACCACCCAAGGTAGCACAGCTCAAAGAGATAGCTAAATGATGTGTCTCAGCAGTGCTCCATGTGTGTTAACCAGGGGGCTGGAGCAATGTTCTTTGGGAGTGCTGAATCCATTTCATGGTGCCTGTATGCTGTTTTAAGAAGTACAAATTTTCGTGGTGTCCACGTGTTCATTCTAATGATTTGTATATTTCTGCCTCATTAATTCAGACTAGAAAGTTTTTCCGTAGTGTGTCTTTGTTCTGTCTTTCTGCCTGATGTGTGTACATGGAAGATGTGGACGATGTGATTTCAGTGCCTTTTTCCTGCCCATCTGAAATGGAGAATTCTGCTTCTGAAATTGTTTTCCAGTAGAACAGCAAACATTTTACCTGCCTTGACCCTCCCCACTCCTTTCCTAATTCATTTTGCCAGCACAAAGTCGTTTTTTTTTTCTCCTGCAGGAATAGTAAGCCAATGATAAATTATTGTGTCGTATACAATCTCACTGGTTTCAAATCTTCAGAATTATCTTCTGAGCATTTTGGCACCCTTTTGGAGGAACTCCAAGCTTGTTCTCTCACTTTCTTGGATCAGTAACATTAAGTAATAAGTGCCCGCCTTCACATCCCCCCACTCCTGCAAAAAACCATCAGACAACCAAAAAGACAACCAAATGAACAACATTCCCTCCAAAACCCCCCTCCCCAACTCAATAACCTAAACTAAATTCAAGTCAGAATTGAATATGATTGTATTTAATGTGAACACTCTGTCTTTATAGATACAAAATTCTACTTAGGGTAGTAAATAAATAAGTTTCCTCATGAGATGTCACTGAGAATTAGGAGGCTCTGTGGAAAGAATCATGCGAAGTATGGCAGAGGGCTTGGAGACCTTTAGTGTCTGTGTCCACCAGCTCCTGCTTGGGGGTTAAATGGAATGGCGCCCATCTTTCAGCATTTGGTGCCAAGATACTCTACTTCTATACAGATACAGATGAAATTTTTTTTGGAAGGAGCTTTTTCACATGCTCTTGAAGCTGTTTAGTAAATCCCATTTCTGTTGCCTTTTGCATCAGATTTCTTGTGTTTCTGTTTTTCTTCTCCTTTTTTAAAAAACTGAGTTATCTATGCAGAACACAAATAATACAATTAGGATGGATGAGAATGAAAGAAACCAGTAGAAAGCTTCCTACTTACTTCAGTCAGCTTTAGGTTGTAATCACCAACGTTTCTTGTATTGGTTTAGAAAAGCAGGCATTCCCTCTTGCGTGGCTTTATCAGCCCCTTAGGAGGTTTGACCATTACAAGAGTTGCGTGACAGTCAAATTAGGGTATTCTGCTTAAATATCTACACTTCAGTGAATTTCAGAAAGCAGTCATTGATCTTACAGCTTGAATAGAAATATTTTTATTATAAAATAAGGCATCTTATGATGACCAATATAGTAGGTAATTTTTTTTTGCTTTATTTTGACCTGTGACAGACATATCTAAAAACCAGTAACTGATGTGATACATGTCACTGAAAACACGCAGTAGAGAAAGAAGGCACTAAATATAATGACACGGTTAATTTATTAAAACTCAGAAATTCACCAAGTGTATTTCTCAAGAGTGTCATAATTAGTTTATCTCTAATTAGTTTGGAAAGACTGTAGGAGCTGTAATGCCGAGTCAAGCAGTCAGACTTCATAGAAATTACAGCTGGTAAAATATTCCTGTTTTCTTATGGTGCTGATCATGTTTCCTTGTAAAAGCAAAATAAGCTGGGATTGTAAGCTTGTTGCACTGTGCAAGTCAAACATTTATTTACAAATATATTTAAGTTCCTGAGATGGCAAACTGTAGTAATGGCTTTTGAAAGTGAGTCAGTGTAATGTCAGCTTTACAAAACGATGGTTCTGTTGACAGTAGTCTTGAATAGCTGGCCAGTCTCTTCTTAAAAGAAGTCAAAGCATAAATCAGTATGCTATTATTTTTTTTTAATGAGCTCATTAATCAAGCACTTTCTTTAGCAAAATACCCTTTCCTAAACTGCATCTGTCAATATAGGATATGATCATCTGTGTTTGTGCAAACAATAATTTACTATTGTTCTTTATTAACATGATAAAGTGAAGTGCTGGCTTGCACTTCAAAATCTAAATCATTGTCTATGGAAAGGAAATATATCCAGAGTTCTAGCAATGTGTTCAGGGTGATAAACCTCTTGCAAAACTACTCCAGGGACTGAACAGCCCATCTGTATTGCTAAGTCTTTCTTGTATCACAGTGTGTTGTGATCAGTTACGTACTGACCAGCACCAAATTCTGGTTTTGCCCAGCAATTAAGCTGCATGTTGCTACCAATTTTTCACTCCAATTTTGGAATGTCAGTGTTATTTCTAAAACTGGTGAATCCTCTTCTTAGAACCGTTTTCCACTGTGAGTATTTAATTTTGCCCCTCTTCATTGCATTCAGATGAGGAGCATCTTTGTTAATAAAATGAATTCAGAGGTGCTTCACATGGGATCGTGTGAAGGGTCTTAACAAGACCTCATCTCCGTCTGGAGAGATGGGGCACACTTCCAGCATCAAAGGGTGCAGTCAACCAAATGCTGATTTTTGAAGTGTGCAGTGTACTGTATATGAAAATGGCTCATGTTTGATTGTCTGTTGGTTTAGACTAAAACCAGACTGCCCAATTTTCTTTGCCTTTGGCTGAGTTTTCTTCTGACATGTTATCGTAGAATTGTTGGTGAAAACCATAGGTTCACTTCAGCAGAAAAGTGATGCCTTCTGGTTCTAACAGTGGGGCTGAAGGGACAAACTAGGAGATGTCGCCTTCCTGTAGGCATTCTTGAGGCACCTTATGTGCTTCTTATCTGTAAGTACATAAATATTTTAGTTTCACATAGCAATAGAAAACCCTTTTGCTTGGACTGCTTTTGCTGTTAGACATTTGCCTGAGTATGTTCTGCTCAGAATTTTGTTCTACTGAGACTTTTGTTGGTTAGCTCATTGTTAGCCAAACCCGGTTTTTAAACAGTCTGAGTGGGCTACCTTGGAGAGACCACTTAGAGCAGATAAAATTGATTTTTCACTTTTAACCAGAAAGGTTGCTGTAACCTTTTTGAGGCAATGGACTCACTATATCAACAGACTTTTCTTAGGCTTAGCTTCCTTTTTTTTTAATTTCCAAAACTGAAGAACCTCAGTGGAGGTCTTGCTCATGCAGAAGTATGTAACAAGCAGATGCTAGGATGATGGAAGTTATGGAAGTTACTAATTAATCTTTCATTCTAGAATTTTTTAATACTCTTACTTCTTTAATTGCTGGGAGTTGGGGTTTTTTTCATGGTATTACTAAGGATAAACTGTTTCTATAAGCATATCTCTTATTTAATAGAATAGTTAAAGTGCTGCTCAATCTGGAATGATTTTTTTCTTAAACTGTCAGATGAGATTTATGGTGCATTTGTGGTATCAAAGTCAAGTGCCCTAGATACAATAGCTTCTGTTGACCTTGTGTCAATTCCAGACTGATTTCTAATTGATTTAAAGTAGTATATTAGAACATATGTAGTCTTTGATAGCAGATTTTTAAAATGCACTTCTAAAAATACACAAAGAGCATAGCAAGTCTAAATGGGTTCTACGGCCAGTGAAGACGTTTTTGTAGGAATACATCAATATCTACTTAGAGTAGTCTGCTGAGATTATTCATGTATTGAAATTATACTTTAAAATAATTAGATATTTATCTGGAAAGCACTGGGGGCTGGGGAGAAGAGCACTTCTATAAGCCTGAGGTTTTTATAACATTTGCAGTCCATTAGTTAGAAGATGCAATATTCATTTTTTCAGTAGTGGAAGATTTATGTCTTTCAGTTAATTGCTAATACTTGTGATTTTAAAGAGTATAGAGTATTCACTTGAGACTATTCCTTTAGATATACATGAAAATACAAATCGTACAGCTATACAGAAACTCCCAGTATGTGTACTATGAGGCACAACTAACATGCACGTTTGTTAGTTGGAGTGGGGAGTTCATCAAAAGTCTCTTCATTGTGTGGGGCTGGACTGCCAACCCCCAAATGTACTGAGTTTGCATCTTGGAGAGTGAGCTGTAAGGCAAAAGGAGTTGAGAGGTGACTTTTTTTTCTGCTGGAACAGTTACAGGGCAAAGCACAGATCCTGTGTCTGTGCGGTGAGTAGCAGCATTATAGAACTGCTAATAAATAAGAAAATAAGAGTTAAATACAATCTTGAAATGTGCAAGATTTATTTTCAAAATACGAAGGAAGAAAAATGACAACCTCCTGCAGTGATGGTAGTTACTAAATTGAAGAGATGCAGGACTTGAACAAATGCAGATGTTGTTTAGGGACAGTCACTCATCCCTTTTAATGTAAGATAGCCCAGCTGTATAATGCTTTCAAAGCTTTAAAATACCTTAAAATATGAAATTTGGTAAGAAAAAAAAAGTAGTTTGAGGAGCACTCAGACCTGGAGTAATTCCTGCTTGTGCTTTTGGAAATTCTTCAAAGACAAAATACAAAAATTATAAAGCAGTAGGTACTTTGGAAATAATTGTGTCAAAATGTAAAGGCATGTATTTTCTCTGGGTTGCTTTCTTGTCTTTCTTGAGATAGTTGTAGCAATTTTTCTTGTAGCTTACTGATTCTCCTTCATGCACCTGTAGCATTCTAGAAGCTGTGATGTAGTAATAAGTACCTTCTTTAGAGAGCTGGGAGATTGCTGGCCCTTGTGAATTTCCATCGAGTGCCGCAGGCTTCAAGGGCCTGGCCCACGCTCTGTCCCTGGGCTCTCACGCCTGTCATCTAGGTCTGACGTTTTAGATTTTCCAAGTTATTTTATGGGGAAAAAGTATAAAGGGTTGTTTTGGGGTTGTTTTTTTTTTTGATAAGCGCAAACTAATAATTTAGAAATACTTGAGTTACTGCTTAGTGATTTAAGTGACACATTTGTCTGGGCAAAGCCAGTGCTACGCAGTAGAAATACAGCCCCGAGTGTGTCTGTGCAGTGACCTGAGCAGCTGCTGCATCTTGGACGGAGTGAAAGCTCCTTGCAATTTGTGGTAGTGCTCTGTGTAACTGGTTGTAACTGGCAGAGTAACTACATGTGCAAAGAAAAGTAGGACAGTAAAACCAGCGNGGGGCACCTTCCCACTTGGGCCTAGGCAGAGTAACTACATGTGCAAAGAAAAGTAGGACAGTAAAACCAGCGGAAGTTGTCTTCTGCAGGGTGATGATAACTTTCCTCATGCCTTCACCTCTGAAGCCGTCTGGAAAACATTATTTGGCCAATATGCCTTCCGTGGGATTCATCACCACAAGTGTTTTTGTCTGTCATGAACAAACCTGATAGGTTATAAAATACAGTCTGGGAGAGAAGATTACTTTTGAAACATCTTTTCAAAGGAAAATTGTTCCATTAAAAGATCGTTTTCTTATAAAGTAAACCTGTCTACAGAAATTTATTTTTTTTTATCCCCATGTTTGAAATAAAGTCAAAATATTTCAAGATTAGAGTCAGCTCTGTGCACGACTTCAGTGAAACTAGTTTTCATTTCCTCCTGTCCCTTTGCTGGGTGAATGGGAGTTTCTTCCTTGATACTGGTGATGTACTAGACAGGGTCTTTAATGCATGTTACTGTGGGGACTGGGGAAAATGCCATAAACCAGGTCTTGCACAAAGACAAACCCATTGGCAGGGGTGGAGGATGAAGTACCTATTTGACAACAGTCTTGAGCAAAGTATTTTAGCTTCTTAAATTGTATTATTCATTGATTTATTTTAAAAATACTTTAAGATACTTTTCTTTTCCTAAATCATTTCTAGTTCAGTTGAAACCTAGCATTTAAAATCCAGGGCTGAATAATTTACTGTTGCTTACCAGGATTTCTGTGCTTTTCAACTTACGTTGAAGTGTAGAAAGTTGTCTTAGAAATCCGCTGTTTTGTGAAATGTTTTCACTCATAGAAACCAAGAAACCAACATACAAAATCCTGTATAATAAAACACCCATCTGCTTTTAGCAAACTTCTAAGGATTTCAAAGAGCGTAAAGCCCTGAGAGGGCTTTGAGGACTTCTCGCTGGGGCTGATCATAGATGTTCAAAGTACATGGATGGTTTGTGTTTATGAGCTTTCACAGAGAAACTCAGGCTTGAATTTTTCAATAGTGTTCCTGTTTCTGTCTGGTACAAGGACTGAGTAAGTTGTTTAAACAAGCTGGTAGTAACTTTTCCCTTATTTCATATTTTACCTTTTAAATGCACAGGCCTCATTCTATGCTGTATCAGGAAGGTTCCCAATATTCCTCTTCTTTCTGTACTATGGTGCTGCTAATATCTGTCATGCATTCCTGGTTATCAAGGGGAGACTTTGCCACTTCAAGTTAAATAGCTTCAAATGTCAGGAATAGTGCCACAGTCTCGACTGAGAAGCAGTAATAATATTGTGATGTCTCTAAGAGGCTGCTGCTGACTCTTGTTGGACTGATTTTCACTGATAGCTCTGCCATGATCCTCTAGTCCAACTTCTGGAGCACTTTAGGGCTGACCAAAATTTAAAGCATGTGGTTGAGGGCAGTGTCCCAATGACTCTTTAACACTGTCAGGCTCGGCGTAGTAAAGGCTGGCAGCATGCTGCTTCCAGCAAATACCCCGGGAGTCGCATTCGGAGAGTCACTTCTGCAGTGAAACTTATTGATTTATTGAAATCTTAGGATTGCCTTGGGATCCCAAACTCCCTCAATGGCATCTTACAGTGTAGCATCGCTAGGCTACTAATATTGATGGCAATCCCCTGTTGTACTTTACAGAACCTGTTTGAAGATGTCATGGGAAATAACACATAAACTCTGTAGATGGCAATGTCTGCAATCATTATGCAGTTTGATGCATTGCACTTTGAATATTTTAGGGGATTACTTTGAGGCATGTATTCCAACACTAATTTTCTTATACATCTTTACATTATATATGTAATGGATTGATGGATGGCTCAGTGACACATGGAGAGTTTGGTGGGAGTCTGGTGAAGAGTGGTTATTGCCAATTGAGCTTGAATTTAACACAGGAATAAGGAATTGTACTTGCCAGAGTGATTAATTACATCTGATAAGAATCAATAATCCTTTGTCAGTTTCTCTAGACATCCTCTTTGAAATGATGGATCTACAGTATTTTACAGTGGTCATTAGATTATGTGTGGAAATGGTAAGGGGTACATGCATGTGAATGGGGTGTGAAAAGCTTACTGAAGCAATGTGATGGTATAACTAACAATTACTTAATCATACTGGTGGAAGTTAATTGCATCATTTGCTGCAAAGTAAAGGACTGTGTTCCCAAAAGACATTCTTTAAGTTTAAACTCAGAATAGCAGGGAAGTAACAGCAGTAATCATCTATGTTCTTGTGTTGTTTTTTTTTTAAAGTAACATGATTAATTAAAAATATAATCAATTCTTTTAACTAACAGATAACTGATTAAAACAGAGGCAGGTATATTTAATGATAACTAGTTTCAAATCTTGGCATCTATAATTCACAATTGCTGTTACATCAAATGCAATTGTTTCTGTTATTTAAGTGGGGTTCTGGGGAGAAACACAATTCCAGTGATCATGATAGAATTTAAGATGGGTGTTTCACTATTTCAGTATTCTGGGAAGAAGTAGTAAATGAACAATTTTAAGTATTGTGCTTTACATTTAAAAAACCCCACAAACTAGAAGAGGACACTTTCACCATCAGGTCATCTCTTGCTATATGAATGATGAATCTGCTGAGAGAAATTTTCTTTGGGTATTTTTAAACTACTTCTCTAATTTTGGTCCTGCTGCTGTAACTTTGTTTGTGTGTCTTATTTTATCCCTATATTCCCTAAACTGCTTTCAAGTGGAGCTTGCTGGAGAGAGATTTAATGCCTCAGAAATGGGATTTAAATTTATTTGTGCACTCATGAGCAGAACACTGATATGTAAGGGAACATACGAAAAAAAAGTTCTTTTGTTGAAAGTCTGCCTCCAAACTGGCAAAAAAAATGCTTGATGGGTTTCTTTGGCTCTGCCTGAACTCTTCAGCTCTCTGCCTGGAGCATCATCAGCCTGCTAGAGATCACTTGTTCTGAAAAGAATATATTTTTATAAAGAGTGAAATTCCCATAAAGAGCTCTTAAACGTTAGTAGACTAGCAGTATTATCTTTCTCCTCCATGATCATAACAAGAAAACGTTTTTGTCTTTAAATGAAAAGTCAAATCAAATCTCCAGTCACGCTTCCTTACAGCTGAAGCTGGATGAGATGGTCTAAAGTGCTGGAACGACTTGTGCCAGTAAAAGATGCAGTCTCACTCCTTGCATTCTTCTGCCTGTGTGTGGCCCCAGTTGTGTTCATGTGAGCTCTTAGGGAATTGCTGCAGCTCACTAAGCCGCAGGCATCTAACAGAAGTGGAAAGTGGGAGTAGTTTGCTGCCGTGTCACTGGGTTGGAGCACTCGCTATGGCTGCTGTACAGGGATGGGCGTGGAAGGAGACAGGACTGCAGAGCCAGGAACAAGTTGGAGAGAGACGAGCAGTGCAGACACACACTTGGTATGCGGTGCTGTCTCGTGATCGGCTTAGTTGTCCTGCTAGGTGTCTTTAAAGCCTGAGTACCAGGAGTGCTATCTCTGGTATTAGAACTTGTTATGAACGAAAGATAACTTCTTCTTAGAGGAGAGGACATTGCTAAGCAACTGGTAGCACAGTAGCAGTTTGGAATATTTATGTGACATAAGCTTTATTTTTTGTGTGAGAGCTTTGTATTTTCTAGCCAACCTCTCCTACCCCCAGATCTTCTGTGGTTGTTCCCAGTTCTGTAGCTGAAGTTGCCTAGCAGTTAGGTCTGTTTGGAAGGTATTCTGCAAAAGCCTTGTGTGACAGAAGGTACTTCCTGTTCTTTCCAAGTTGATAGGGCAAATATATATATTCTGGCATTGGTGGTTCTGATAAGCAGATAAACACTATCATTTGGGAGATGCAAATGTCCATACTAATAAAACTGAGTTTTACGGTATAGATTGGAACTCTCACTTCACAAGAGTGTTTTCCTACTGTTTCTATGATTTTTGTGATCTAAATGAGTGGTATGTGGGATAAATGTGACAGCTTATTCCCTCCTGTTTACAGACCTCATCTGCTGATACACACCATCACACAGCTGGCCATATGTTCTTAGGGTGTGATAGAATTTATGAAGATCCTTGGAAACATTTAAATGGGGACATAATGTGAAGGGCATTAGAGAGCTACAGTGTAGAGTCTGAAATTTACCTTTAAAAATTTATCTGCCTGTGTACTGCTTAATGTTTGTATTGCCTCTCAAAGAATGGATATATGGCTACTGAATGATGGGCCAGATTTGTCCTCAGTTCCTTGACTTCAGTGAAGTTGCTCCTGATCTACACTGGTGTAACTTCAGTGCAAATCTGGTGCTGTTATTCTACTCCTGGAGTCAGATGTAGTCTACTTCTGACATGGCATTTCAGAGTCCTACACAGGCAAGAATTCTGTCTAAATATAGAGACATTTTAGAAGACTTCCTGGATATTTGTTTCTCACTCCAAACAATGGTGATTCATATATTTGTTACGTAACTTCTATGTTTTTTTCCTTCCTTTTCATTTAGTAATGCAGCAGTGTAAATGCCAGCAATGCCAAACCCCCTAAAATACTGAATTTTTTTTTTTTTTTTTTTTTTACTTCTTTTGACCAAGATTTTTCTCTAGAGTTTTTTATGATCGGTGTATTTTAGATTTTATTTCTGTATTATTTGTTCTTGGTATTAGCTTTCCTTTTTACTACCTGAATGATATGCTTCAACTCTCACACTGCAGAGTTTCTACTATTATGGACATCTGGTTTTCTTATAGTACTATGTTTATGTAGTTCCCTAATTCCTAATCATGTTAGCTTAGTTCTAGAGGGACAGAATAATGTTAAATTTGATCCTTTTTCCCCTCTTATGTTTTTAATCCTCTATGGCTGTTAAAGTGTGCACATCTCTGAGATGCAGGAAAAAACATGTAGGCAGATGGATAGTTTAATAACCTTATAGACTTTCAGAAGTCAGTGTGCAAACTATATGAACTCCCTGTTGCTGGCAGGCACGTTAGCCTCCATCAGTTGAACTTCAATTGCTAAAAAGGAAAATCAAGGGAAAAATGGGCTTTGCTTAGGTTTGTATGAAAGTAGTAACCTTGAATAAATGCATTAACAGTATTAGATTTTAGGCCTCTCATTTTCAAAAGGTTACTCACAGAATTCTCATGTTATTTCAGGAAGGTAAGAATTCCATACTAAATCTATCTCACTTAATAGGGTTGGATGTGGGGGTTGCTTACACAAGACTGATGGTGTATTTGCACTTGCTTCGGTTTGTTCATCTTAACTTTCAGAAAGATTCAGCAAAATCTCCAGAAAGAAATGAATGAGAAAAGTAACTGTGCTAAAAGACAGAAGTTGAATTGTGCTACAAGACAGAAAAAAACAGGAAAGTGAATTAATTGGGCTATTACGTTATCAAAAAAAAAAACTAGGCAAAGGGAAGCAGAAACTAATTTGGTTTTGGTGCACGTGTAGCGAGCGTCCAAAGGAAAACTGCAGGAATAGGAAATAAGTTTTGTACGTGCAGACAAACATGATGCTGTGGGGGTAAATGAAGCGTGGCTAAATAAAGAAGCAAAGTTAACATATTGAAACACCAAAGTGAAATATGGAGAAAGTAAGAATTTGGAGAATAGATGGCAAACTAACATCTGGCCTGGGTCTCATACTGCTGCTGAGCTGAAAAGTGACTCTGCAGGTACTTTGTGGCTTCTGTGACGTGTCTTCAGCAGCACGGGAGGGCAATGTGTTGAACTGAACTGCAACTTTAATTATGTTATAGGAGTGGCAGGAGGTCAATAATATTTGTAATATGAGCATTTGTGACAAATCAATTGTATAATGAAAGCAATTATAACATCATCAGAAGTCTGATAACCCAATAACTTTGTGATAATTAGTTTCTCAGTTACAGGAAATAATTTACCACAGGAGATGCTGAAATAGTAGATATGAACACTAACAGCTGTAGCTATATCTGAGGCATATGTGCCTTTTAATATCAAGTTTGAATCCCATCATTCATTTGGACATTTCAGATTTTTTACAAGGAAGGGCTGGATTTGGAGCAGGGTTTACGCATATATATGGGTCTTTGGGTCCCTAAATAACTTGAAAAATATTAGTTTATTGTATCCTTAAACAGAAAGGTGGTGGGAGTTGTTTTGCTATTTGTGTTTGCTTTTTTTGTCAGATCAGCATGTGCACTGGGGCAGGGGGAGGGCTGTGAACAAGTGCTTGAGGGCAGAGGATGAGAGTGAGAGTCCACTTTTCTGAGAGCAATTAGCAAGGGTACTGGGTTATGTCCAGCCTGAAACTGTACCACATTTCAGTTCTGAGAAGTGACTTATATCTCTAATTAACTTCTGAGATGCACCCCCCGCTTCCATTTATTTAACTTGTGTAGCTGAACAAACTGATTCCTGAAAACTATGCTTGTGAAGCAAATCCTGGGTTATGCTTTAAAGCTAATAGAATCGTAGAATGGTTTGGGTTGGAAGGGCCCTCTAAGGTCATCCAGTTCTAAGCCCCTGCCGTGGGCAGGGACACTTTCCACTATCCCAGGTTGCTCCAAGCCCTGTCCAACCTGGCGTTGAACTCTTCCAGGAATGGGGCAGCCACAACTTCTCTGGGCAGCCTGTGTCAGTGACTATGATAAGATTTATTATTTATGAAACCATCCTGTTTGAATAAAAGACAGTCATTACCATTCAGAACAGTTTTTGTGCCAGAGTTTTGACGATCATAGGAAAAATTAATTTTTAGATCTACAGATTTATTGCTTTCTTACCTTGCAAGTGTATTCTATCGTACCTATCATGGTACGATTGGAATTTTTGAGCATATGATGTTGAAAAAAAGTATGTGAAGAACATTTTGCCAGCATTATTTCTGAACCTGATGAGGGAAATCAGTGTGGGTTCACATGGCTTCTTATTCACTGTAATTATTCTGCTGGCACTTGGTCTCAAGGTTGGGAGATGTGTTTGACACATAGGATGACATGACACATAGGATGTGTTTTTGCTTGGTACTTAGTTTTGCAAATGGTTCTTTTGGAAATGCTTAAAATGCTGATCATAGCTGCCTTCAAACTAGACGTTTTAAAGGAAAGTTTAAAAGTAAGAGAGAAAAATGATATTGGAATTACGGTAATAGCTTGAGAAGTAAGTAACAGAATTTTGACTTACGGGGTTATCTTCAGGTGAGTTTATATTGTATCTTTCTGTAAGCAAACTTCCCGGTCCTCAGGAACATGTTGGAGAGAAGGAATTGTTGGTTGTCACTGATTCTGGCATGTTGTTTGGAGTGCCATGACACAGAGATGTTTCATATCATTCCTCACCTTAGTGACGAACTTGGATCCATAAAAAAATGAATCAGATCTCCATGGCAACATGTTAATCCTTTTGTGTAAACAGCATCTTTCCCCTTGTTTGCAGCCCCAGGGAAGAACATGCTGCTCTATATACGTGCATTTAGATGAGCACACACACACACTTATATAGTGGCCATTTAAAATTAAAAATATCAAAGAGCTCAAGTTCTTCTCTAAGAAGACAAAGTACAGTAAACAAGCAAGACCAGAACACATCAGAGCTTCTGCTGGTATCCTGTGACACAGTAATTCAGAACAATTCCTTCTCCAGCATTGTGTGCCTAAATGTTTGCCTGTGTTTACATTTAGTAGTGTTGAGTGCAAGCTGCTCTGGATTCCACTGGTATTTGTCCTTGTGCATTTGTGACACTCTGCTTCCCGCTTACCTTTTCCTCATTCTTATCTCCAGATGTTACTGTTACTTTTTCCCACCAGGAAGCTAATTGTAAAAAGCCAATTATTAAAAGCCTGTAGAGCCTGCAGGAACCCATTAAAGACCCTGCTCCCCTGCTTCGTCTTGCAACTGAGATTTGTCCCTTAATCAGCTTTTAATTTGATAAGCAGGTGATATATATTGACTTTGTTTCACTTCAGGTTCTTAGTCAACATATCAGGAAGTAACAGGTCTAATTTATCCGCATAAAACTCTAACTACATCAAGCAATTTTCTTTTTAATATGAACTTTTAATCTCATCAAGTTAGTTGAGATGCTTTTCCCGTAAATATATCCTTGTTGGCATTAATTATATTACCATACTTTAATTCTTTGTTGATGAAGATATAACTAGATTGTAGTTTATTTATGTAAACTATTTCATAGAGTGGAAAAATAATAAAGTTAAGATTTCTGGAAATAATTCAGTTTCAGTCCGTTTTCAGACTGGTTCAGATTTGGGGTACGGGGTTGTGTTGACGGGGTTTTTTTATCTTTTTGTTTTGTGGGTTTTTTGTTTTTGTTTTTGGGTTTGGTTTTTTTTTAGTACTATGTGGGATTGGGTTTGGCAAAGGGCACAAATGTGACATTTTTTGTGAACAGTAAAAATGTTTGTGCTTTTACAGGTGAGGGAAAATTGTTCACAGGATTTGCAGGCCACTGTCAGAACTTCTGGCACTTATTAATGAGGTAAGAGGCTTGCCTTGCCCTCTGTTTTGGTACTCTAAATGTGAAATGTTTTAGACAAAAATGTATGTGTGGTTTCCTTATGGTAGTAGTAAACTGAAAGATGTTTACTTTTTTTTCTATGTTCTGTGACAGCAGGTTTGAGACTGATAAACTGCATTCCCTGATATTTATCCTCACCTATAGCAATGAATAAATTAAACTAAAAAATTGCACATAGCTTCTGGTTATCAAAACTTTGTGTTGTGTCCATCCCCGTGTCCCCCTGCAATCCCCTCCCCACTCCCAAAAATGTCAGTTTTTTGCTCCTTACCTGCTCTAAACCTAATAAGAATTTTTTTTAATGTATAAGTCTCTGATATAACATTATTTTTTACATTAATAGTGTGTTAAAACTGTAATGAACTTTTGGGTGTAAAGCACTACTTGGATCAAAAATGAAGTAGAGAACCATACTTAAAAGTAAGTGACTGTGTAGAGCAGTAGCCAGGTTTTGAAGGCACTTCAGCCAATAGAAGATTTCAATCTTCTTGGCTGGCAAAAATGAAGTTAGTGGAAAGAGAGCCTGGATGCTCTTTAAAATGCTTGCAGGTAAAACTGTGTCTTGTTGGCTCCTGGGTCGGTTTCACATTTGACCCATTTCACATTGGCTTCCCCATAACATTTTTAAGGAATGTAAAGGTGCAATGCCACTGTGCTTTTGTGTCAGTTGAAAGGGAAGGTGAGTCCTGTTTATTTCAGGTGTGTGAATAGTACTTTGCCAGAAAATGTTGTCAACGTAGAACTTTCAATAGGAACTACAATATAAGCTCAACTCAGTCCTTCCTGTACGTAGTGGTTGTTTCTCTTCTCTGCTGTGTGTTACAAAGCAGTTAATTTGCTAGAAGTGTTGATTGTAACTTTGGCCATTCAGGCTAATGTCCAGTAGTGGAAGGGGACATTGAGATCTCACCTCCTCCCCCTCCAGCTGGAGAAGATCTATTTTGCTTCCGTTGTATTTGTTAAACTGTACTTAAAACTAAGGATCAGCTCACAGCAAAAGGTTTCTGCACATCCTTCAGTGAATCCTGTGGTATCACAGTGCTGAAAATGCTGAGGAACACGTTGCAGTACACCGTGTACCACATGGTTTCTCCTCTGTGAGAAGATTTTTGCACAACTTTTATCTGCCCAGAGATAAAAGTCACATTTGGCACCAATTCTTTATTATCTAATTCTGGTGTTTCTTGTTTTATAATGTTAACATAGGCACTCGAGATTCTATAAGCTTAAGCTGGCATTACGAGTTCAATTATTTATAGTATGAGCTCAAACACTTAATACAGTAATATGGTTCTGTGTTTTGATTTTATTGCTAGTCCATCTTTCAGCCTGTCTTTGTAATGACTACAGACTCATTTACTGTCTGCTTGCACTGCTAGTGGATTTCAAAAGACAACACAGCAGGGAAAGCCATAGCAAAAATAAAGCATTTATGTTTTGAATTAAGTGAAAATAGTAGAAAATATGAGGCTTTTAGATTAAGAATATGTAATTAAATCTGCATGATTTTTTATATTTTTTTATTCTTCTAAACACTACATCCAATATTTGTGAACGTTGACTAAGTTAACCACATGCCTTCTCCCTGCTTTCCCCCTCTTTAGGAGCACCCTTTTTTCAGTGCTTCTAGTCCTGAGGTCTCAGGCATTTATTTGCTTGGAACTGAAACAGCCACTACCACTTTCTGAAATTCTTTTCAGAAAAAATAATGAGAGCTTTTTTAGAAATGGTTTTTAAAAATCAATTGTATTCTATTTCTATATCCTATTTGAAAATTGACTTCATTTAAATGTGAGTAAATAGTGTGAGTTTTCTGCCTTCAAAACCTTTTTCCATTCCTTTTCTGTTTGAGAGGAGCAGTATGTGGGCCTGAATGAAGGGCAGCCAGCTCTTTGTTTGGAGTTTGTCTCCTCTTTCATCACCCGTAGAGTCCAAAGAGTACTGAACAATCTTGAAGTTGGTGCATTGCAATCAGACGTCAGCATCCAGACTCCTTACCAGGAGATGTCTCATGCATTTTTCTCACTCTCATCCGGTTCACTTGGAGCAGTTTCATACAGTTGCTATAGCAACCAGCTTATGCCACATTGAAATTTTATTATATAAACTATACTATTAAATACTTGGTGTATTTCAGGATCTAAAGTCAGGTGATGTAATTTACATAAGGGTTGGAGAATAGTTATAGATGATCTTTACTCATACCATCCTGTGTTCAAAAAATGCTTCATGGCATTTAGGTAAAGGAATCCCAGTATCCTGCAGTTTTCACTGGAAGCTGGTGGCTGGGTAAGAGGGGCCACTCTACCCCTAAATTTCAAGGTATACAATTCTGCTGTAGGAGACGTGCACCATCAGTTCGGACAACAGAAAGAAATCCACGGTTGCTGTTACTCATCCTCACTGTCTACTGTACCCTTCTTATTACCTTAGTAATCATCACATGGTCTCCTCTTTTTTTTTCCTGGATGATTAAAATGATGCAGTAGTTTGTATTGTACCCCTGAAAGGAAATGTAACCAGGAAAGTACAGAATCTAGGTGTGGAGTCTAAGTACAGAATTCAAGGAGAGTGACAGAAGATGATGTGACCAGAATTTCTAGTAAAGGCTTAAGGCACATTACTTATTTGCTTGTTAAACTGTAATTAATAAAAGGTAGCCAAAGGACACTCTCTTTAACAAACTGATTTAGGGTAATTGAACAACGGACAATCTTAGTTTTAAAAATGCCAATTTATTAACACAGTTAGGGTCAACAGGAACGGTATCAAGCATTTCCAGAAAACAGGTCAGTCAACTTTATTCAGTGCAGTGACTTAGTCTAGTTGATGTCAAGACAACAGTTTCGTTTATCTACAACAAGTCACTAGTTAGAATTTTTCTGGCACCATCATTTGGATGGGTGACCCAGTCTTGCATGTAGAAGTGATGAATTTTTATTAATACCAGAATTCACAGCTTGCCTTTATGCTTCTGACTTTTGTTGCCATGTTTGCAGTAAACTCTACAAAATCAAAATACTTATGGGGCAAGGGAAATTCTGCAGCTAATCTGAATGCAGAATTTAATTGTGTTCTGAGCTATGACTTGCAGAAATTAAGTCCTTGCCACGGGTAGACAGAGAGAGACAGAATTAATTACCAGTATCAGTAAAAAAGAAACAATTTTAAATGCAGATGGATAAAGAAACCAGCAGCAAAATTCTTGGCTGAAAAGTTTTGATCTTGCCATGCTTTTTAGTATTAATATGGTAGCCTAAAACTTCTTACCTGGTTAACGTTACCGTGTATGAGCAGAAATCTTGACCTAAGAGCTGGAGAATGAATTATTCATAACTGAGGAAAAGCAGCAAAGAAGACAGTTCAGCCAAAGGTGAGTGAAAATACGACCTATTAGGAAGGGAAGTCTAGATAGGGGTTCTGTTCCTGTCCTGTTCTGTGACCTCAGGCAGGTAACTTTATCTCCACCTTCCTCCATTATTTCTCCTACCATTGGCTATTTAACCTGTGGTCTCTCTGAGGCAAGGACTGTGCCTTGCCCACAGGGGCCCTGATCTTAGTTGAGGCTTGGGCATGTGACTGCAAAACAGGGAAGAACTAGCACAGTTTGTGTGTACGGGAGGAAGTTTGGAAGCTGAGAGAAATAAATGGAATAGTTACAGCAGTAGTTTATCCTTCATCCCGGGAGTACCTATGCACACCTAACACTGACTTGGAAAAATGAATGCCAGCTGTACTTGTGACATTAATGGACTTCCTAAAATTGTAATAAAGTATTTCTTTTTAAGAGTCATTCTGGCAAGCTGACAAACCACCATTTAGCTCTGAGGATCAGTTTGATGTTCATTCTTAGTGATAGACTTGTTGATTGCTTCGAGAAGACTGAGGTTGCATTTGTGTCAGACTAGAATAAATGAAAGAACTGAAGTACAGAGGGACAGAACAGAGTGATGAGAGGTCACTGTTTCCAAGCTTCTTGCTGACTTTGGAGATTTGCACCATTCTCTTCCTGCCATATAGGGTTTTTTCATACCTTTTCCTTGCATGTCATCTCTGTTGTCCTATTAAAACTTGGAGCCTTGTCTGCTCCCATACAGACTCCTTGTGTACGTTTCCTATTGAATCCTTTGCACAGCACAGCTCTCTCATAGTAATTTCTGTCAGTATTCTCTAAATTCCAGTGTCTCAGAAGAATGTATCTGTTGAACACATGGTGGGAATAAACTGTTTTGTTTTTACAAATTTAGAGTATCATTCAGGAAAACAAGAATCTTATACATGTTACATTCCTACAGAATAGGGATTGGTTCCAGCAAGTGCCCCTCAGAAGCAATTAACTACAGTTTATTAAAATCTGTGCCATATGAAAAACCCTGACCAAACTAAAACCAACAAAACCAATCAAATGTAACTCCTGAATATCTCTGTCTCCTGTGTGGAAAACTACCTTTTAACTGATGTTTTAACCTTTGCTCTGTCTATATATAAGCTATAAGCAATCTAGGGTGTAGACCTCTTTCTACCCTCCTTTTAGGAGGGTGACAAAGTACCCCGACCACGTTGTATCTCATACTCCTTTACTCCTACTGCGTTTCTGTTGTCACTCTTATTTGTGTAAGAACTCAGAATTGCTTTTTCTGAACTCCACTCAAGGCAAAAGACAGAATAATTACTCATCAGTTCAGGATGGAGACACTGTGCCTGAAAACAACTTGTCCTAGAACTGGACTGGGAAACAAAACCAGCAAACTGGAAATCTGGTTTATATGTTTTTTCTGAGGAATTTCTGTAATTTTGTGAGAAAACTAAGATCCTCATTTTCAGTCAAAGCAGTTAGCTGAAGTCTTAATGGAGTAGCTGTGTATGTTTCTGTGGATTTGCTAACACTAGGGGAGAAGGCTGACTACTTTTATCTACAAATCTTGTATTTAAATATATAACATTCAAGTGAGATACAGGGATAAATTTAAGTGTCTACAGTACACTAGTCCAATTCTTTCCATATTCCCCAGAGAAACAAGTTTATTTTACAGCAGTTTCCTGCCTTTTCCATGGAACTATTAGGTTGATATTTCTCCTGAGTGAAGAAAATTTATTGGTGTAATTTTTTTCATATACACTTAATACCAAAATACCAATTGCTATTGCTGAATGAAGCCTTAGCACAATCTTTTTGTGCATTACTTCTTGCCAGCTGTGCCAGAAGATAAAGTTATCTTAACTGTCTGTCCATACAGTTAATATTATTTCCAATGTTTGGAGAATATAGCTGGGGAAGTGAAACACACGGATAGAAAAAGAACAGGTTTTAAAATTTTGAGATGTGACTGACATCAAATTTCATTTCTTTAAGGGTGTTTATTCAAATTAATCTTTGTACTTCAAAAAAATGGATGTGTTGTGTGAGGGAAGAACTAGAACCTGTTAAAAATCTAATACATTGTCAAAACCCTTATTTAAGCTTTAGTTTTGGTCTTTTTATGGATGGAATGTAGGCTGAAAGTGAATTGAGATAGAAGCTTGGGTCAAATCTCTTGGACTTTGCAGAATACCTGTTATAGCAAGAACTTAGAATATGAGGGTGTGACTGTATTTGTGTGTTCAGCTCCCTGTTACTACTGAGTGCTGTTTCTAAATTGTTCTTCTCGCCGCTCTCTGATCGTATCTACAGATGTGTTTTTAAAGCTTATTAGTGGAAAGGGAACTTGGTCATTTTCCTTTCAAAACTCTTTGCTACATTACAGTGCAAGGGGTGGGACAATTTGATTTCCACATGGATTTGGAAATCATTATAATTGTCTGCAAACAGTTGTTTGGGAGAGTGCTACATTTTCATGTTAAATGGAAGGTGGGCAGCCTGGTGTTAGAGAAGCTATTTAGAATTAAAAAATTGCCCCTAGGACACAAGGTGTCAGCATTATTCCTTCAGGCTTATCAGCCTCCACTGTAGTTGCATGTTTTCAATTTGTACCATCTATCTCAGGATCTAAACTGAACTAATGCTGAAGAAAACCACACAACTCCTCATGATGCTTACTCCATTTTGGCTTGAGAAATTAATTTTTCAGTATCAGTATTCTTAGATTACTTTTGGAAACTTGTTTATGAAATCCAGTTACAGTTCCATTGCTCAGGTTGTCACTCATTGTCACTGCTTGTTGTCCAGGAAGAACTATTTATAGTTATTCTCATAAAAGAATTTGCATTTGTCTGTTGGGCTTGACTGGAATGTGAAGATTAGGACTTTGAGTCCAACTGGAAGTAGCAATTTTAAACTAAATTGTCCACTTATGCGTGAGGAAAATGTAGCCAAAGCAGGGACCGGGCTCTATTCTGCTTAGCATATGCTAATACATTCTTCTCAGTGTAATCTTTTACCTTGCCTAAATAAACTTTTAAATGCATATTTCTCTCAAGGTGCTCATAGAAGTTTATGTTAGTCTGCAGTATGCAGCAATTCCCAGAAAAATAATACCAGGAGAAGTCACTGTGAATTGTGTTGTCATAAAAGCTAGAATCACTTCTTTCCCTTTACAATTTAAAACATTGCACAAGACTCTCCAGGGTAGAAATAACATCTCCAGCTGGCCTGATTTGTGTTACTAAAAGTAACAACAGCAAAGAAAGTATTGACTTTTATAATTTCAAATTAAATGTATGCCTTTTTACCAGAGCAGGAGGAATGCATTTCATCGTAGTTCTCATGGCAGTGTCCATCAGGAGGAAAAGAAGAAAAAAGAAAACCCTCACCCAGTCATAGTATATCCTGGATCGTAAACATTTGGTAATGAAAATTAGAATTCAGTGTAAAGTCACTTGAAATGGTTCAATTAAAAGCAGTCATTATGGAGGCTGTGTGATGCAGCTTTTCAAAATTAGTCTTTTAAAATTCTGCCTGTTCTGACATTCTGATCTGACTTTGTGGCTTCTTTGTCTCTGTGAGCAGCTTTAACTGTCTTTTGCTAAAAGACATGAAAATATAAATCACCCAACTCTCCTCTGAATTAAGAAAAGGTTCTGCAGAATGTCTGGATGGGTAGGTTTGTGCTTGTGCAGAGGCAGCAGTGCTTCCCCTGGGTGTGTGAAGAGTGCCTGAACTAGAGCAGTCAGGGCGGGGCTGGGGCCCTCATGTTGCACATCTCTTCATAAATATGAAGTGCAAGGAGAAGCAAAGGCTGTAGGGGTACACCCTGCACTGCTCCAGGTTCTAGGCAGTAGGGTGGGTAGTACCTCTACCCAGTTTTATAAAATCTCAAATGCTATTCCAGGTAAAAGAGTAAAAGTCCAGCAGCATTCTAAGTGTCAAAGTCTCCTTGACTTGAATGAGCTGAGAGTTAGCCCAGGTGGGTAAAAGCTGCTGTGAAAGGATCAGAAAGGAGTGGATGCTGTTACACGGCTGCTGTCACAGAGAATGGAGAGCAGGATCCACGGGCATTGATTTTGTGACCCTTCTGCAGCTGTTAACAGGTAGCCCGGATGGATCCAGTAGTTACGGCTTCAACTGTTACCTCAGATCACTACTGTGCTGTTGCACCCTTTTGTTCAGGGTTGCTGGGCCCCTGCAGTGACTGGAGATGAGCTGCATTCCAGCCTGAATTAGCTCAGGATCCTGTGAACTCTCAGCCCCTTCAGCAGCAGCTCGGGTACACGCACGTGTTTTCTTCAGGCAGCACTGCTGTGGGACTCCAGTTCTGGCAGAGAGGTGGAGCAACAGCAGTTGAAGCTTCCGCTAAGGTTTGGTTGTGTTGTTGTTGTTGTGCAAGGGTGACAAGCCTTCAATTAATTTGCCATCCTAATTGGTCTGAATTAATCCAGAGTGCAACTCCATTAGCTTCTGCTGACCCTGCGACATCATTAAAATGATAGAAAGGTATTGACATTTCCCTAATGCAGCCAAGAATTTGTAAAAGGAGTCATACTAATTCTTATATAACGAAGCTAAAAATCTACATACACCTTACTTTCTGTTTTGTAAATGTGTTCTCTCAAATAAAGTAGGGACTATTTTACCCTGCAGCACTGGGTTTCTGTTGGTATCAAACTCATTCATTTGCAAAAGGTACTCAATGCAGTTTATATAGGTGATGAGAAGAGGAATAAGAATTGGAAGGACAGTGTAGGCGCTCAAACAGAGCTCATAAACCACTAATGTTCCAATGGTTGACAAAAAAGTGAGTGCATTGACCTGCTTGGAGTAGACAAAAAGTGTAAATGATGTTTTGCCCAAATTAGAATGAGTTTTCTGTTTACTTATTGTGGAAGGGTGAACTGTTTATGTAGAATTTTGAAAGGGTTTTGGAACTACTATTCCTACCAAAAGGAAAGGCTAATATTCTCCCTGCCAAGAACACATTTGCCTTTGTATGTCCTATGCTGAAAGGAAGATAACCTGGTTGGTTGTTGTATCTGGACTGCCTTACTTTTATCTGTATTATTTTTTTCTTCAAGAAATACTCCTGCACCATGGTTATATTTAAGTTCTCAATGGTCTCAAGTTATATTTGTGCTAGGATTTTTTTTTTTGGTTGTTGTTTCAAATTCTCCTTTTCTAAAAAAATGGTTTACTCAATTGTTAACTGAACTTTGATCAGTGCTGCTTAACTCATGTACCTTGGAAACTGCTCCTTTTCCAGGAGTTCCTGTTAGTCTAGTGAAAGATACCACTTATACATAAGACTCCTTTTCTGTCTATGTGTTTACTCTATTCCTGCTGTTGTAAAACATGCTACAGCAAACTATTTTGGTGGTGTTGCTGCTAGAATCAGTTTACAAACCAGCCACATAATTGGCCATAGTTTCTTCAGTTAATCTCTCATCTAAAATGATGTGACATGTGATAAACCTGAATGCTATATCAAGATTCTACGTGGTGAATCTGTATCAGTTTCACTGAGCTTACTGAAAAGATAGAGTCACTTGAGAAGTATTTAGAGCCATGCTCATTTCATTGAGAATCCTTTTGATTTGGTGATTAGTTTCCTGACATCATCCTTCTGGTATATGTTTCTTTGTAAGTATCTGCCTGACACTGTGACTGCTTACAGACCTAGAGCAAAGTAGACTCTTTCAAAGAGACGTGAGAAACAACTTTTGAAGTGGGTATTTCCAGAATAACAGCACAGTTGGGTATTCTTTTCCTTGACCTTGCAGACCTTGGTGCTAGCTTAGCTATGTAGGTTGAATGCAGCAAGAGCAGGAGAAACAGTAAATGGGATTTTGCCTGAGGCGAGCAGTCTGTTTAAAGAGGATCTGAGGGCATGCTCAGTCACTTTAGGTGGTGTGATATTAGTGAAACCAGAGGTTAGTGGGTCTCCACTAACCGCTACATAGAGGATATTTCTTCTGAGCTGTCACAGCCTCAGACAGCTCCTGCCCAGAATCTGTGAGTTAGCTGTAAAACTCGGCTTGACTAATGCAATTTCAGGATAGATATTTTTTTTTTTTCCTGTTTTTCTCCATCCAGAGATCTGGGTGAGTGGAATACCTCACCCTAATCATAAAATTGAGGGAGAAGTATCAGGGAAGAAAGCGATATTTCTACTCTGCGTTTAACTCCAGGCTAGCCACCATAAGTAAATCCTGTATGTCCCTTTGTGCCAAAAGCAACTAGGTAAACTCCTGATTTAGGACTTCTGATGTCAAGGATGTGCCACTTCTATTTGCCTGAAATGTAGATTCCTTTTTGCCCCCTTTCATCTCGAGGCACTGGAAGTAGCTGTCTTTGCAGTAGCAGAAGGGTGCATATAAGGTAAGACTTACTACTTGCTTATTTTTTTCTTGGCATCTAAAAGAGGATGTTTGCTGCTTGTCCTGGCTTTGCTGAAAATGTCCTCAGGGTGCTTCTTCAGGATAGCCTGTCCTGTAGTTTGAGATTTGTCTTGGTCCTCTCAGGGAATCTGGAGAGCCTTTTATTCTGAGTAAGCAGTAGTTTCTTGTACAACGTACCCTAAAAATGGCAAGAGCAGTGTACCAGTCTGCAGAAAGATTAGGGTATTGAGGAGGGAAAATAGAAGCCTGCTGGGAGGATTGTCATTCATTATTTTTACTTGCAATTGAGAGAGGAAACATTGAGTAAAGTCCTGTCTCCCCTTCTTCCCCCTCTTAACTGCTTCTGTCCAAATAATAATGAAAAAACAACTTTTCTCTTGCTCTCTTTTTCACTTTTACTGTTGTTTACAGAAAAAAAGTCACTTGGTTCAGTATGAAGTGTGCAGATATATTTCCATCAGATTTATCTGAGATTCTCCCTTCCCTCCCCGCACTGAACTGATGATGTAGAAAATACTTTGGTGGAAGATCTAGACTGCTGCTCTTGCTGCCAGTCTGTAAATGCTGTGTGACAACTGGGCATAGATATTTAGATTTCAAATATATTTCTCTGAATACATTGCTAGTCCAGACTCTGCTTCTTGGTTTCTTCCTGCTTATTGTAGATGACATAGTTGTCCCCGGAAGCTGTATTCCAACCATTCTGTGATTTAATTCGTTTTTCTGCAAATGCTTTTTTTATTTATGGCAAGAGAATCAAAACGTCAGTGACTATCACTGAACTGTTGTACTCTGTGTTGTACATATAAAGAATAGAGAGCAAACATTTCGTTAAAAAGAGAAGTAAAGTTGGGTTTGTTGCATCATGAGGTCATAGGATAAACTCAGGTTGGAGGGGACTTGTAGTCCAGCCTCCTGCTGACAGTATGGAGACTGCAGAACCTCTCCGGGTAACCTGTTGCAGTCCCTGGCTGTTCTGCAGATGTGTGGGAAGTCTTAACCTCTTTTGTTCCATCTCCATTGTACTGTGTGATATAATAAATTACCTCTGTCTTAAACTTGTTGCTTGTTTTTGAAAGTAGTACTGGGGTTATGTCATGGAAATAAAATGCTATGCTTGTTCCAGCTTTGGTGGGCTGGAGATGCTGGCAGTACAAGGTGTTGGGCTTGCTTAGAGTTCACAGTTGGTTCTTACTGTGACAAAGTAGAAGGCTGTTGAAACCCATCTGGTGTTGTGGTTAGTAGCTTTTGTCTTCCTTAGCTTCTGGAAAGTTCACATAAATTTATGAGTGTGTCTGATAAATGATATCAGTGAACTGATCCAGTTCAGAGATAGGGGAAGTATTTGTCCATAATCATTTTGTTCTGTGGCTAACAACAGGAGGATTAAGGGAAAAAGAACTCCTCGTTTCTATCAGTAAAGGGTTACAAGGAACTCTAACTATAGACTGAAGATGTGTAAAGACTCAAAATTTAAAAAAGACACAACTTTGAGAGGAGTGTAACGCGCATGATAAAACCCTGGCTCAGTGCAGCCTCATGGAATAGCTCAGTGTGGTAGGCTGGCCAGTTTTGATTGACACGTGCTTTAGGCATAAATGTGTCCTTTGAAAGAGGAACTGACTCCAGTGGAATTTTCGTGACCACACTGAGCAGTTGTTTATCTGAGACTGTGGTGGAGACAACACTAACATAAAACTCAGTTTTGTTAGCAGATACTTACCTGTTATCATGGAACAAATTTAACTCGCAGATCAACTTCCATTTATGGATTCTGATGAGTCTTCTGATGAGAAAGAAGAACAAGTAAGATGGAGGTAGTTCTGTGAAGCTGAGTTAGTTATCTCTGTCTGTCCCTTCTCAGTATTTACGTGAAACCTCTAAAGGTTTAAATCAAGGGGCTCATGTAAATAAGGAGCAAAGCATGAAAAATTTTAGACCAGGTTCCTTCTGTTACCACTGAGCTGAATTCCTGTTGAAATTCCTGCCTTTCTGACTAGAAGTGATTCATTAGTGATAAAATTATCTGAGATACAACCTAATCAGTATGTAAAATGAGCAAGAGTATGTTTCTCTCCTTGCTCGGTAGATCTAAGATGACATGTTGATCCTAGAAATAATTTGCTTTGAAAGTGTGCACAAAGCAGTGATTGTCATGGTTGGATATGTAGCTCAATAAATGGAATAGAAATTTCTTTCCCCAAAAATGAAAGAAACTCTGTGGGAAACTGGCAAGGTAGGACAGTGGAGATGCTGAGCACAAGCTCACAGCACAACCTGGATAATGGGGTTCTGAGTTACTGGGAATACTTAATCTGAGGAAGACAATTTTCTGGTCTTGATTTAATACTGGTATGTGCTGCCATAGAGTCATTCAGGGGTTCTTTGTGCTTTTCTGCAATAGAATAATATCTGTTCACCTAAAAGGCGAGAGGAATAATGGTATGGAAATAGTTTTACTAGAGTAGAATAACAAATGTATAATCCTAGCATTGTTTTAACTGAACACTATAGGATCATCTCCCTGTTGTTCATTGCTTTTATTTTGTTTTTCCTCTGTAGATGTTTGATACCCAAAGCAGTCATAAAAGCTTTTCCAGTGAGCTTGAGAGTCAAAATTCTCCTTAGTTATCGACAGCAGCTGTTCTCATGTTAGTTCTGTGCACAAGGGAACAGAGCACAGGAACTGCTTTTCATTACAATTGTCAAAGACAGCACAATCTTGTCAAGACTTAAATTAGAATTAGCTTCTCAAAAAGCCATGTATTGTGGGTAGGAAGTCAGTGCAGCATGTGAACTGCTCCATGACCAATTAATAATGACCATTTTTAGCTTATCCTAATAACTGCGTTAGATAGTGAGAACAATGTACTAGATGGGCATTTAGAAGTCTGTAATTTAGAAGTCTGTCATGTGTTACTGTTGCCTAATAATGCAAATTTGACAGATTAAATATAATGGTCAAAAAGAATAATCCATTTGTAATACCCCACGATATCAAAACATGTCAGCATTTATGCCTTAGCTGGCTGTACCAGAACTAGGGACTTGCAAACAGGGTGATCGAAGGTACTGTGAACCACAATGTAGTTTATATAGGGTTCTGCTTCTGGTAACATTCCTATGCTTATACAAATGAGTCTGATGGCTTTGGGAGATGTAGACAGCGGCTGCCGTGACATGAGTGAAGGGACACTGCCTGTCTGCACAGCGCGATGGGGCACACTGGACTCTTGCAGGCAGATGTGATCAGGGCAGATCCACAGCTCAGTGTTTCACTGAGGAGACAGCACATTTATCAGCTACAAGCAGCACTTCAGCTTCTTGTCTGCTGCAGGACCTGATGTGCGAGATGAACATCTGCATCCCATATATTGTGTAAGGGAATTGGAGGAAACCTGCCTTTGGGAATGTGTGTTAGTGCTGAGGCACAGTGGGAGATCAGCCTAATCATGCTCATCCCCTGTGCCTTCCACTTCAATCTGCATCTGATTTTGCCAGGCCACACCACTGGCATTGGCATGATAGTTAAAACTTCTGTTTTACCAGTGAGATGCATCTTCCCTGATACTTTAAAACCATCAGCATTCTGAGCCCACTCTGAATCTGGAGCTGCAGTGGG
Organism: Atrichornis clamosus; assembly: GCA_013400975.1. Lineage (NCBI taxonomy): Eukaryota > Metazoa > Chordata > Aves > Passeriformes > Menuridae > Atrichornis > Atrichornis clamosus. The sequence continues at coordinate 89,410 of WBMZ01009030.1, forward strand.
ACAGCCATCCCTGGGTGAGTCAAGCAATATAGCTTCACAGAGAAATCTCTGGAGTTGGGTGTGAAGATGCAGCAAAGTATTTATACTGCAAAGAGTTGAATAAGATGTGTGGATATCCTGAATATCATGTGATTGTGTCACGCTATGCTCTTAATCAGACCAAACTAAATTGGAATGTTCCAGTCCTTCACCGAGCACTCTTGTGTCTGAAGGAGCTGTAGAGTCACTTTTGACTGCAGTGATGTCAATTACACTTGCCTAGAACATTGTTTATTTGAATATTTACCAGGTTCTAAAAGATTTGCAAAAGGAAATTGTAAAGCAGTAAAATTCATAGGTTTATTTTCCTTTTAGCTGGGAAGGCAACAGAGCAGAGCATAAGATACCATCTTCAACTTCCCCCTCTTGCTTTTACCTGAAGTTAATTTGATCTCTTCAGAATAGATGTTAAAGGAAGATTTAGAGAGGCAAATTGATAATATAGCTTGTGATACCTTTCCTTGTGATTCAGGTTGCAGTTTTATAATTTGAATATAATTTGATTCCTTGGTTCTCTCTACAAGTGACTATAACATGCATAAATTGAGTACGTTTGGGTGTCATGTGCATGTTGAGCTGTAACAACCATCCTGTTGCTAAATAGTGGGAATCAAGGCTCTCATAATTGATAGGTCATGGAATGATGCAAGGGAACTAAATACACTGGTTATGTATTTGCTAGACGTGGTCCTTATCCTTTCCTGACAGCATGACATTGTTGGATATCTGGTTTTATAAATTCTGATGTCAGTGGGGGTGAATTGAGCATAGCACATGTCCTTGTCTAATCATCTAAAGAGAACAAAAGTGAATTTTTTTCCTGAAAATTCTCTGAAATGCATGACATCAGTATATTATCTTTCTCATCACGAGAGCCTGTAAATTGTGACATATATCATCGAAACACTCCTCCTCTGATGATTCATAATGGAACATGGTGTATTAGAGGTAATACATTTTTAAATGGCCATGAACCACCAGGAGAATTTATACTTTTTTCTATAGAAAGAAAATCAAACCTGCTTACATTCTCGAATATATAGAACTTACATCAAAGTTCACAATGATAATGTGTATTTTTATACTGCAAAAGCTATTCATGTGTTAAGTACACATTGTACCAGAGATGAGTAGTGTAAAGCTGCCTTTGCTGCAGAACTGTTAAAACCATTTCATTTCTCATATTCATTTAGGCAGATACTGCATGGGAACTAAACCAAACATTATACCTAGGGTTATCCACTTTTTATATGACAGAGAGGAAAATAAACATGCCTTGATTAACACCATTACCAATTTGTGCACTCATGCCATCACAGGACATTTGAGAGAAGAACCAAATAGGTTTAACTGTCCCCCTCTTCTATCTTGCTTCACTGTGGTGACATTGTTTGCTGAAAATCCCTGTCCTGTGACCAGTTCATTATCTTGCAAGGAGAAAGCTGGGTGAATTCTGCTGACTTGCAGAGCCAGACATTTCAGTTTCTATCAGGTAAACAGGCTAGAGAGGAAGCTTAAAGCAGAATGGCATCTTCTGCAGCTGCTTCTGTTTAAGTCAAGTTGTGGAAAAGTAGCACCAGAATGTTTGCTCTTACGCTAGACAGCTTTGTTTGGAACTGTGAGGGAAAGGTAGGTCCTTCCCCACAAGTTCTTTTGCAAACATTAGCTTTGGTGCAATTACTTGGAAGCCTATCTGAGAATTAGGACTATGAAGAGGTGAGAACTAAATCGTTGGCGATTATAAAGGAATGTTAGGGTTGCAAGAAGGTAAAGGAAGTTCACTTTGAAGGAATCTAAGGTTTTAGCAAAGAAACCCCACATAGCTACAACAGTGGAATTTGCAAAGATGAGATTTCTGTGTAGAATCACTAGTACATTGCTGAACTGCGTAAGAAAGAAAAAAAGGGAAGGAAACTGAAGATCCTTTAACTTATTTTTACTTATCTACTGTGGGTTTTTTCTTATAGCTACTTATAAATGAAAACCAGTTAGTTCATCATATAAATGCTTCCTTCTGTTATTCCTTCCAATTATGCCAACTTGATTTCTTGTAGCTTCTTTGAAATGTTATGTCAGCCGAATCTTCTTTAACTATATGCCAGCTTGAGAATTCCCATAGATTTGTGCTGTGTGACTCCCTTTTACACAATTCATGCTGACCCTTTCCTAATACATCACTGAGCTCTCTGTGAGCTCACAAATTACCCTTAAACTAGTTTCTGGCAGTTCTCCATCTACAGGTGTCAGATCTATTGGTGTGTACTGGCCTCTCTCCCTTGGAACTGTCCTTCAGAATGGGTGCCTTATGTGTGACCCAGACTTCTTGTACTCGGGCATTTTCAAGCAAGAGATGTCCCAGCACAGTTAACTGTGCAGTTATTTCCCTGTGAATTTGCCCAGAAGGTCAGAGGTGAATACCACCTGCACCCAGTGGCGTGTTATTGTTCAGTGTTCAGAGTAAAAGTCCTCATCTCTTATTAGAGTGTCTTCCAGCAGCCCTTTGATTGGGAGGTGGCAGAAAAATGCTGTGATATGCTTGATACTATAAGGGGATCCTGTAAGGAAATATCTTTTAGCTGTCTTATGGTAAAAATGAATTTAAAATTACCCAAAACCTGTTTTTTTAATGCAATAACATTACATTCCCTGAACACTCCTTTCATACCTTGAACAGTAACTGCTTCTACAAATTCCTAGACAGGTATTCTACTCCATATATGTTTGAAAAAGGATATATTACTAGGTTTTATGAGTCCTACAATCTGATTCTAAACCACCTTTTGTATTTTTTTGTCTTTGTCCACGTTCTGACATCTAACCTGCCAGTATTTATGATCCCCTGTACTTCCTTTGGACAAACCTGCAATTTTCTTACAGATGTCTTCTTAGTATTTTAGCCACTGCTTAGCCATGTCTGTTTTTTGTGTGATGTTTATAACACTTGTTTGCTTTCAAAGTCAGGGCCTTACCTTGAGCCTCCCAAGTGTTGTCTGTCTTTATTCATAAAATGGTTTGGGTTGGAAGGGACTTTAAACATCATCTACTTCCACTCCCATGGGCAGGGATGTCTCCCACTAGACCAGGTTGCTCCAAGCCCCATCCAGCCTGGCCTTGAACACTTCCAGGGATGGGGCAACTTCTCTGGGCAACCTGTGCCAGGGCCTGACCACCCTCCCACGGAAGAATTTCTTTCTAATAGCTCATCTAAATCATCCCTCCTTCAGTTTAATGCTATTCCCCCTTGTTCTGTCACTTCAAGCCCTTGTAAAATTTCCTTCTTCAGCTGTCTGTTAGGGAAGAGTACTTTCAGTTTGTGTGTGTGTGTGTGTGTGTGTGAGAATTCAATGAAAGTACATTATTTGCTGTTGTGATAATAAGCTTTGATGTTGTGATTATTGATATTTAGATTATACTAATAAAACAGAGAAAATAAATAAAAGGATTAAATCCAGACTGGTATTTACCTCAATAAAGAAAATCTACATCATTAAAGCCCCACACAATTAATTAATGTACTACTGCATTCCATGATAGTTAAAATAAATGAAGAATGAAACTTGTTGATTAACATCTATTCTTGATCTCCCTGGCAGGCCTGCTGAAGATTACAGGTCTAATTCTCCACTAAGATAAAATTAATGTTGTGTGGAACTATTATCCTTTTGGTGTAAAAGCATTGACCATAACAGGGTTATGATGCAGTGGCTATGGTCATGGCAAGATATCTCCTTTTTCTCTTTTTTATGTTTGGTTAGTCCTGTAATAAGTACTGAAAAAGTAGAAATTACTTTCTGGGATTTTAGTCAAGGATGGGGGAGAAAAAACCCAAATGTAGCCTCTCACCAGATCAGCTTGCAGAAGAGGATTGTTGTATACACTAAGGAATGGAAGAATTAAAATCAAGTTGTAGTATCTCTGGAGAGAATATTGAGTGTTTTAATGACTTGGCAGGAAAGTCATCTACTACATGTGCTTTATTTGGAAATAATTTCTAAAAGTGCTCGTATTTTTAAGTGAAATGGGATTTTTCTCACAGTCTGAAATGGGATGAGTTTAAAAGTCCAATGGCTGAAAATTCATACAAATGCTTTCTTCATGTAATTTGGATTAATACATTGTAACATTAATATATGAATTCAGTTCACTATTTCACTGTGAATTTCTCTAATATTCAGGGCTTTCAGGATTTTAGTATGTGAATTATTTGAGACTGTAAAGAAGCAGTTTTTCCTTGGTTTCCCATATTCCTTAAACTTGCAATGAACTTTGCACTTTTGTCACTACCCTAGTGCCTTTGCTTCATTCAGGGTATTGCTTATGTGCATATAAGCTCTTAATGCATAGTTTAGATTACGGGAAACCAATCCAGTCTTGTCAGTTCTGCATGGACCTTGTTGCTCTGTAAGAAGCAACCTCAGGAAGCTGTTTGCTGAAGTGTATTGAGGGGAAAGGGCCTTACTTCTGACTGCTTGAAGCTGATGGTTGTCTAGAGACTTGTCCTGGAAAATGCAGGTTCATTCTGTTTTCCTTCTCTGTAGATTAGGATATTGCTCATTTTGCTTCTCCTGAGTCAGAAAGTTTGACTGCAGAGCATTGAAAAGCACTTACTGTACAAAGCTGAGCAAGAACACCAGAATAGTCTTCACTGTTTTATTGTAAGTTATCTTTTTTGTTAATTACAGCAAATGACAGCACTGTTCTGCATCTTCTTTAGAGCTGTTCAGTATCATGTTTTGCAGGCAATGTTGTCATCTTTTGTTTTTTATTGATAGGAATAGATCTAATTTGGAACACACACTCAGGTTCCCTAGTGTTCTCAAGCAATGTGAAGGTAACACAGTAGTTTGGAAATTTGCTTTTCAACTACAAGTACTTCTCCCTCACCTGAATTAGGTGTTCCTGCTATCATAAAAGATATTTTTGAACTAGCAATGCTCTTTTCCAAATCTGTTACGTCATTTGGCAGATGCATTTTAAGCTTCTATTTAAGCTATTATTGAGTATTACAGAATTGTGTGGAAAATCAGTGTAAAACAAATTTGCAATGTTATATTTTAAAGTTACTAGTTATTATTTTTATGCTATTTTAATGCTCCTTAGCATTAGGTGGCACTGTTTTCCAAGCTTACCTTTCACAAGCAAGTCTGAAAATTTGAAAGCTGAAATTGAAGTACCATCAAGTAATGGAGGTTTTAGTGTATTTACTGTAAGATAATTTAATTAGAATGTGACAGTGTGAATTGGAAATGTATTGACTGCTATCAGTTGGAAATACAGAGACTTTCTACATCAGTGCTGTTACAGTTCTGGATTAATGCAGCATCCCATCAATACACTAGACTTTGTACCACTCTAATACATCCCAGCAATGGGACCTTTGGATTTACCTTACTGTACTTGTGGCAGGTGTGACTGACACTAAGTCAGTAGTTCATCTGCATTTTTACCTGGTTCACTTGTGTTTGGGGTCTTTTTGGTTGGTTGGTTGGTTGGTTGTGTGTGAGACTTTTTATTTTTCTGGGGTTTGGTTGATTGGGGGTTTTTTCTTTTTCTTTTTTTTTTTTTTTCAGAAGTGTTGCTTTTTTCCTTGCAGTCCTTAAGGTTCCCATAGAAACTTTGCTTTTTTTCAAGTGAAGCTCACCTGTGCTGTCTCTACAATGATTTGCCTGTCAACCATTGCAAGAGTTGAAATGAAGTTAGTTTGGCATGCTTTTGTTACTTGGCACAGCAACAAGAGGAAGAAAAATGTTCCGTAGCTCTGCTGAGAAAGATGTGCACCTCTGAAGTTGCGTGTCCCCGCTTGCCCTTTGAGGGTGTCCTGACTCCTTTCCCGTTCCTCTTCCAACGCAGCAGAGCAGGGATGTTCAGCAGCCCCTGAGCTCTGGCAGGAGCCGGCCGCTGTGTGCTGCTGCCGGGCCGCAGTGGGGCTGTGGGAGTGGAAGGGTGGAAGGGCTGGGAGGGGCAATTCGGGCTGTGCCCAGGGTCTGCCTCACGGCTCAAGGAGCGGACTTGGCAAAATATTTCTGAGCTGCCCAGCACTGCCCTCTGCTTTGGAGGCTTTCTTGATCCGAATTCCACGTGTTGTACGTTGCGTAGAAAGGCACAACCAAACCTAAGCAAACGTGAGTGCGAGTTTGAGCAGTGCAGCACTGTCTCCAGCAGGCGGGAGCTGTTGGCTTCAGGAGTATTCGGGAATATTCTGCTGCTCTGAACCAGGACTTGGAGCCTCCAGGGATTGTCTTCTTGGCTCACTCGTCCTTGTTTAGATTTGGCTGCATCCTCTCGTATTGACCATGTCATCAATATCTTAGCAAACAGAACTTTTTTGTGAATATTTAAGAATAACATTAGGGATAATAATGTCAGTGTGTTTAAGTATTTAATAAGAATAATTTGATTGCTAGTGAAAATCCAAGTATGACTGTTTTAAGAACATTGAATAGCATGAGTTAGAAAAATCAGTGATTTCTTACATTTTAGTATCAAAAAGGTTTAAAAGCAGAACGAGAAGATGATTTTTTTCAATCAAAACTCCAGCTTTACCATTGCAATTATTAATTAATATAAATTTTCTTCCTCTTCTGAGATACACTTTTACTTTCTGATTTAAGTAATCAGAGAAAACTTCATTTTTTAGTGGCATTTATTTGCATATAGTGCAAATACTAAAAAAGAGTCCAGAACTATTGTGTTGAGACCTGGGTGGTTCAGGAGAAGTGATCTTGCTGCAGGGAAGTGACTCCTTTATTTTTCAAATGTCAATAATGTTTAAATTAATCAGTAGAGCTCCACAGGAGTGAGACTGTTCTCTCTTACTGTGCAAGCATTGTGTAAGGGTGCCACACTTAAGGGCCCTGAGGGCTTAGGGGATTTCCTTCTGGGGAACTAGCCTTTATCACTCTGCTTTCCCCCTGTGACTGCCACTTGTGCCCCTTTAGGGTCAAGTAATAGTTTTTGTACAGCTGTAGTCAGTATCTGAAGTTGTGGTATAATTTGCGGATAATCACACAGTTAATTATGCAGCTTTCCCAAGATGTGGTCTGTATTTCCAGCAGCAAGCAGTATGGAGCTGATGAATGTTGAGTCCGTAAGCAGATCTCACGGGTGGGCTGCTCCCCACTCCCTGCACAGTCCTGCCACGTGCACATGTGTGGGTCGTGCACCACAGACAAACAAAATCTCATTCTTCACCTGGCCCAAGTGCAAAAAGAATTGCGCCTGGAAGTGAACAAATATACCCAGTGCAGGGCTGGATAAGAGACGTGGTCCTTTTGTTTGAGGGAAACTCTTACCCTGAGTTGGTCACGCACAGCTTTCTCCTGGCTTGGAGCAAGGTTTACTTGTAATTGCTTACAAAGCACAAAATAAAGGCATCCCTGCATGCACCAGTTTATCAGTTTGTCCTTTTTTTTTGACTCGGTAAGCATCTGTGTCAGGGGTATCCATTAATTCAGATTGTCTTTCATGTTTAATTGACTTTCTTTGGTTCAGGATGTCTGTTTCCCCTTGCAGGGCTAAGAACTCAACAGTCCTGTCACTTCTGTAATTTATATTAATTAGCTTCTCCTTTCCCCTCAGACTCCAGTTTGTACAGAGAATTAACTTTGAGCACAAGTACAGATGATTGTAATCCTTGCTATGCTGAATATTAAAAAAATTGATCATTGTCTAGGGTATCAGAGACCTCTGAGTGTATTTGTCATGTGAATGCTTTTAAGGCTTTGATGGCTCTAATACAGTAACTATCCAGAGTAATAATGCAGTGTTAAATTTCTCTTTTTTAATACATGCATGTTCATTTCAGGCACTGTGTAATATAGTACACCATCCTTTTTGCAACCTCCTGTGTGTGTGCATATGTTCTTTACTGTATGCCTTGCTCAGCAGAAAATCTCAAAATACACTGAAGTACTGAGTACTGTCTTATAATTCAAGAAAATTCTGTACTGCCCTAGTTTACTTCATGAGTGTTAGTGTTACTACTTGGCAGTTAGGTACAAAGGTGGGAGGAAGTAATGTTCAGTGTAAGCTGTCTAGTAAATACTTGAGTATCTTTAATAGATAATGCCAGTACAAGGAAGTGCCCAAAGATATATAGCAAACCCAAATGTTTTGGAGAATTTCTCCTGGTTGCAGTAGACTACAGGCATTTTCTGATGTGCCTGTAATAGCCTGAGGAAATAAGACATAAGTCAATCCTTTACCTCAAAGAAAACAGTCTGTAGTTATGTGAGAAGGCTTTGCTTCCATTACAGAATTAAAGTTTTTTTGGTTTTGAAAAGGCTTTTCTGTCATAGAGTGCACAGGGCTGTGGGGAAATACTTAACTGAATCTGCTGAGGCAAACAAAGAGAAATCTGCTGGCCCCGAGTTTTGGAAAATTGCATGGTTGTGCACATAAAGACAAGACTAAAGACCTGAGGTAGCTGCTTCATAGAGTCAGGAAAGAAGCTGAAATTCATCACTCCACCCACACATGTAATGTTTTCTCCCACCCATCTTGGTTGCTGGGTACAAGAACAGTTGCTGTGGAAGTTGTGCAGGAGGGTACTGGGAGGAACTGTGTAAAGTTGCTTGTCTGCTCCTCTTCAGACCTGTTTAAGATGAGGTATAAGTGCCATTTCTCTTCATGTCTGTCTGTCTGATGTATATTTGAAGAAAATCCGTGGAAGTGACTTTAGCTATGGCAGCCAAATGTTTGTCAGTGAGGGTGGCCATAGGAAGAAATGGACTGACATTCTCCCAAATCAGAGGAGTTCACTGGGTATCTCGGTACACAAATTCCTCATTCATTCATTTGTGATTAACATGTAACCTTTAAAATGACATTCTCTTTACTTTCCCTTGCTTGTTTTTTAAATTGAACTGACTGCCAATTATCTTTGAATCTGTTATATGGCATATGAGTGCACACATTCTGTAATTAATAATTTGAGGCAATTGAATGTGGGTCAAAAAAACATTTGATACACTCCTCCCTAAAGCCTTTGCATATCAAAATAAGTAGAGAATCTCAGTTTACAGACAGTTCAACCAAAAGCATGCTAAGGTGCTTCTATTTTTCTGTTTTATACAGGTAGATAGCTTTTAATCATCTTGTCTACTTACGAGTGGTAAAGGTGCAGGTCAAAGTTCTGGAACTGTATCTTTGGAATAAACGCAAATTTATATGAAATTTCTCTTAAGGCTAAATGACCAATCAGAAAACGTGGATATAGATCTGCACTTTCCTAAAATCTGAGTGTATTTGACATTTGGTGGGTTGATTCTCTCTCACCTAGGATGTGGAAACTCAGCTGTGAGGCTTTTGGTTTACTTTGTTTTGTTTTTTCTTTTGTGTTTTTTTTCCCTTTCAAAATCAATGATACTGTCATCATCAAAATACAGATCCTTGTTTGGTTTTTAAATGGAAAATTTACACTAAAAATAATGGAATTTAATTTAATTGTAAAGATGATTTACATTTCTCATTATGTACACTTGAATTAGAAACATACAGCTATGTTTTGTTTTCTGGTACCAAACTAAATTGATGTATATTTGCTTTAAGTAGTTAGTACCAGTTTCTAGGAGTCACTCCAAACAGGTGAAAATGCTGGTTTGCAGTGTCATGGGAGTTAGAAATTAATATTTATTCAAGATGTTAAAACTCCTCTTGAATGAAGCAAAGAAAATGTACCATAAGTTTATTAGGAATCTTGTATCATTAAAAATTTAATTTCTGTATAGCAGATATGAGCCTAGTATAGTTTTGAAACAAAGCACAAAACTGTTGAAACAGTGTTTTGTTCTCACTGATGTTGTGATTTATTTGAGTAACAATGCTGTCATTAATTTTTAATAATTGATGCAACCAGAGCTTTATGCTGTTAGTGACACTTCATTTCAAAGCCCTGCATAAGGTTAACTGTAACATCACAACATAGTGGAAAAAACCACTTTCGTAATGCTCTGAGGGTTTCTCAGCAACGTCCAGCTGCACTAGAATTTTCTTTTAGATGAAACAATCCATTTCCCCCCTCTCCCCTTGTTTGTGTTTTCTCTCGGGGCTGTTGGTTGGTTTCTTACAGATAAGAACTGCTGTTGGGGCATAGTAAAAATACTTGTCATTGTTCTGTGTGCGTAACGGGATATATTGGTGCATTCAGAAAACAGGTTTAATGTGTGCTGGTCAAGAGCTGATCTTCCTCTTTCTGCTGCATGACCCTGAGAATGAGCTTTAAGGAATTGTCCTGCTGTGGGTGACCAAACCCCAGCGCTGGGGTTAACAGCCAGTATTGTAGCCAAAAGGGGGTTACAAATTAACAAAAAATGAAATAGATTTATAAACAGTGGGGCTAGCAACAAACACAAGAGATTGCATTCTGTGTGGTTGTTAACAGTCAACAGAACCTAAGCATTATATGCAGCAATTGAGTGGCTCTTACTCAAAGTGTAGGAATAACATCTTAAAACAGGGCTGTTCGTGCATGTGATGTTTTTCTGCTTCTCATCCTTGATTCTGTATATTCTCAAACATGGGATTGAAGGCCAACTCAGTCTGGTGGTTTTGTGATTTCTTTTGGGGTTTTTTTGGTGTGAATATTACTGTTGCGTCAACATCAAAAAGTTCATCCTGTTTCTTTTATTTTTTCCAAAGTCCAGCACAGAGTTCCTGGTTGAAAAGCAGACAAGTGCAATAGTTTGAATATGAAATGTTTGTAGCCTGGGTTGTGCTGCTATAGCAATGTGTATTGCAAGGAAAACTGCCAGAATATCTACTCAAATGGTGTCAAATCTCTGGCCGTAGTGGTTATGAATTATCTTTGGAAAAATGTAGTAGCACTGGGCATCCTCAGATCTTGTCCTTTGCATTCTGAGTGCATGCCTATGGTGAGTGCTGGCTGAAAATGAACTGGAATGGCAGGAATGTGGTGTAGTTTAGTTGTCAGAATGCCTTAAAAGTAGGTGATTGAAAGTTAAATAGTATAGTCCAAAGTAAATATATTTATTATATAATTTTTTATATTATAGTTTTGGTGCCCTTCTACCTTAAGGGGAAACAAATTCAAAGCTTTAACAGCTTGATTCATACTTGTTCTTCTCCGTTCCTCCTGTATGTGAGCTCAGTCTCTTGAATATCAAGTGGGTACATTACCAACTGCTTTTAGCTGCGGAGCATTCCAGCCTACTGCATTGATGTTTCTGTCCAATAGCTTAACCTGCTTCTTTCCACACACTCCAAAGACAGCCAGATGGTTCCATAATGTACGGCAGTACTCAGGCATAAAACTCACTTTAGTGATGCTCTACAGTTCTGCACTGGCACATCCCCGTGCAGGGTTTTCACAATAGTGATTATGACTTCAGAGGAAGCCAGTTTGATAGAATGTGTTTCAGGAAGGTCATTATAGCTTTCTTGGTGAATATACATAAAACTGTAAGGCTGTTTTCTTTTTCCTCTTCTTTTTTTTTTGGTATGAGAAAATTGTTCAGGTAATCTCTCTTAACAGAAATCCTACTCCAAAAGTCCCCTTTTCTTCCAGGAGTTCAGCTGTGATGGCTCTTGTGCTCTGGTTTAACTCCCAGAGTGTAGTGACAAACACAGAGATGTGTTTGGAGGGATGGACAGTGTGAGCTCAGGGAAAAGGTTCCAGGTAGGTGGTCTATGACAGCGGGGCTGACATAGAGCTCTCAGGACATGGGTAAGGAAGAGGGAAAAGTGGTGCTCAGAATGAGGCATTCAAGTCTCTGGCTGGTTGGAGTGTTAATGGCAGGTATGTACAATGCTGTTCATAATGGGACACTGGATTTTTCCAAGGTTCTCAGCTTCAAGAGCATAGTGGGAAAATTGAGTCCTGATCAATTGATTTTTCCTAATCAAAATATTCCTTCCCTTCCCCCTGCCCTATAATAAAAGATTGTCTTCCTGCTTTTAAAATGTTGACATTCCTATGAACCTGTGTGCCTAAGAAAATGACAAGATACATCAAGTAAAAAAGATGATTTAGCAAAATTACCCAATGTATTTTTTTATGAAGTCTGTGGAAAGGTGTTTTGTTGTTGCGTGGTGTTTGACTTTAAAGCTAAAGAAAAAAACCATCTGTAACTTAGGATGCAGCCTTGTTGATGTGGTACCAAAGGCAAACAGATTAAAAGGATGCCAAGTATGTGGGGTTGCCCCTTGCCTGTGGTACTGCTTGTAGAATCACTGTGTCTCCCCAGCGTCCTGCTCTCTCTACCCCCACCCCCAAGCATAAGGAAAATATGAAAATAGTTCCATGTATCAAAGCCATCCTTACCCAGTGAATGTCTGAAGAGCACCAGTACTTCAGTAATAAAGTGCTTCTGAGAGCTGGTGAATCAATAATGATAAAATACTTCTTTAAAGGATAATACAACTTTTTAGGCATTTTCAAATATACTATGCCTTTTCTTATCAATACAGACAGAACAGTGGTTCTAAATTGAATAACAAAATACCTCGTAATGTTAAAATCTACTCATCATGTATATTTGGAATCTGATCTTATATTGTCCTTTTTTCTTTCATACCTCAGACTTGGCATGGAAAAATATTTAAGGGTCTTGTGGTCATAGGGAATGACTTCTGATGTGTTACCTGAAGGAATAAAGAAGCAGGATTCAAGGCATTGTAACTTGAGCTTGGAAATCTTAGCCATTCCCAGAGCTAGGATTCTAATCACAAATTGCATCAGTTTATGCTAGTGCATAAGTCATTAGGAGGGAAGAAGTTAAGTTCTACTTTGGCTGGGGTTGGGGAAACTTACTCCACTTGAAAGGAGGGAGTAAAGAACCTATACTGTGGTTATATTTTAAAGCAACTAAGGTGGAAGTGAGAAAAGGCACAGAATTTGAAATGCACCTGAAAGGCCCATCTCTAAGAGCCTCTTGAAATACCCCAGACAGGAATTTTGAGAAATAACGAGCACGTGGCAGTTGCCACAGACAGCACCTCGTGGCTCTCGTTCCAAATTAGCAAGCCAGGGAAAGTCCTGCTCTGAGAGCTATCTGTGGATTTACTAGCCTAATTTTAGTTGTAGGTTATTTTTTTAACAGCTTATGTTAAACTAAGAGTTTTATGGTGTGAATTCAGAATTTTAAGGACATTTATTGACTGAGCACAAGCTGCCAACTGTGAAATGAATAGGCAATTAAAAGGTTTATTTTTATGTTTCTAGTGTGGCCCATAACATAAGGCAATAGCAGTGATGTGGCTGAAACAGAGCCTGAAAACAGAGGTGTAGCATGAGCAACTAGGACATTTTCACAAGCCTGTTGTTCTTGGGCTTTGTTCTTCCCTTAGCCTTGCTGCACCTGTGCTGTCAATTCAAAGCTTTGGTGATGCTTTCCGAAGTTGCCGCATATGAGGTCTCTCAAATATTGGTCCCTTTGTGGGATTTAAATAGTTTTTAGTCTTTGACAGTTCGCTTTTGAGTCTGAAGGTAAGTACAGACCATGTTCCCCCCGTTAGGTTTCTGTTTTGTCGCCCTGTTTTAACTTAGTGTCATTGTTGAGGTGATTTCTCTGAAAGAAAGAATGAATCCATGTGACTGAATGCATACCAGGTTTAGCTAATACTTACAAATTACCCATTTTCCCCTAATATTGTACAGTTAAAAGTTCATTGCCCATAAGAGAATACATCTTTTTTCAGTTTGAGAAATAAGTAGTTAAATTCTCCAGATAGTTTTTAAATGAGTTGTCATATGCTTTAGCACAACCATTCAGTCTTTCCTTTCTCTGTTCCTTCTTTTTTTGTAATGGAAATACATTGTTTACTGTATATAGATGATTTTTATGTGTTGTTTATTAAGTGTGCAATAGAAATTCTGAGAGAAATATAGTGCTAGGGTACATTAAGTTGGAGTATTCTAAATTCTCTTAAAGTAGATTTGGTGAAATAAAATGATGTTTTTATTAAAAAGAAAAGGGATTGCTCTGTGGTACTTAAATGATGGTTATATAGTACTGAAGACTTACTCATGTTTATGTACCTGTGCACCTTTTGTGTTTGTCACATTTTACTGTACTGCGGAATAACTAACGAGGATAGGACTTTCCAGTAGGTAATGCTGCACTACAATATATATATGAAACTGAGTACATGAGTAGGATAGATAATTTTGAATTATCTTAAGAAGTTATTTTATTCTATTTTGGTGTATTTTAAGAAAGAAATAATGGTTCGGGACATGATGTAAGCAAAGGGCTTTCATATGTGGAAAAGGACTGCCTTCCCCTGGAAGGACTTCCAGACATGTCCATATTCCTTAACTCCTTGGTTTAGAAGAATTTGTGGTATTAATTTCAAATCGTAGTTGTCGCTAGTGAGCCCGGGCACCAATGACACGGACGGTTTTATGTAGATGAAAAAACCGACCTCTTTATTATATTTACAAAGGTGCTTATATACCTTAGCACGCTGGACTACATAAGGTCATTGGTTCACTGACCAGCCACCCCCCAGAGGGATTGGCTGGACCCAGTAACTCTTACCTCATGTTTTCTTCTTTGGTCTCATAACTAGACCATAGTTTACAGTACTTCTAAATTGTTTTCCTGCAGCGTCCTTGAGAAAGCCTTGCTTTCTCACAGACACTTGTCAGGAAACTGAAATCTCTTTGCACCCAGGCCTGTAACATCCACACGTAGTCTTTTAAACTTTGCTTAATGAACTTTTCATAGGAGAGCATCCTTACTGATGTTAAATGAGTTCTAGAAGTTTAAAATGGACCATTAAGCCTGGGATCTACCAGGAGCCATAGATGGGAGTGCAGAGGATGGATACAGGTCCTGTCATCTTCCTGTTGCCACAGCACCGCACAGCAGAGTCATAAAAGAAGAATCCCTTTGCATGTGCCCGTGCAGTCTGATCACACTGTCAGAGCCGTGCTGTTGAAGGCAGGCTGAAGGCTGTGTCTGTCTTCATACATATGCATTTAGTGGAATAGGCTGTAAAAGTAGCAGAACAGAGTAAACGCTGTGAATCTGTTCCGCTCCTCGGCTTTACGCACTGAGATAATAAGCAGTGTATTGGGAGGATCAGTTCTCATTCGGAAACCAGGCAAGTGTGGTGTGAAAATCAAGACTAAATCTCCAGTCTTTTCATTTATAGCTTTGTTTCTACTGATACACAACTAGTTACCAGCACTATTTAGCTTATTATTATTTTCGTAAGTATTGAATAAAGGCGACACTTGGTGCTTTTAATGAAACTCGAGTGATTTCATTGCCCTTTTGCAGGCCTTGCCTTGCAGTAAATAAACTTGCTGCTGCAACACTTCAGGTAGCTGGGAGGGGTAGGAAGCAAATTCTCTTGTGCTGTTGATAGTGGAAGTTTCTGGACACCTCTAATGATGACTTCTATCTTATCATGGGGCAATCAAAGAATATGGCATTTGGTAATACTTTTAATGGCTTATGAATATGGATATCTGTATGAGTTTCTTGTTAGATAAATGAGGACCAAATTATTTATCATTTGTTTCCCTAAAACTACCCTTGAGATACCTTTGGTATCAGATACAGATGCACAATACTAGCAATATCAGTAATGAGGTGTTAAAAAAAGTAATTTCCCTGTTACTGTGCTATTGCATTATTTTTAATGCTGCATAAGAATTTTTGGAGATGACAGCCAAATACAATTTTAGGGATAAAGATTAATGACTTCCTACAAGCAAACCTAGTATTTCATTAACGCTTACGTAGACAGGATGATGCCAGGTGAGTGGCAACATAGACTTTCGAGTAAGACATTGCAAGAAGCCTAGAGATAAGATTTTACAGAGCACAAAAAATTACGATAAAAAACCCCGCAAAACCAAAATACAGTAAAAATGCAGTAATAAAAATATAAATGAAAGGTGTTGCAACTAAGGCAAACAGATGTGAGTTTGACGGGGAAGTTGTGTTACCCTTCTTTTCAATTGTTTACAAATACTGAGAAAAAAGTTTGAAAATTGCAAGCCTCTGATACTGTTTTTGGTGAGTTTCCTCTATACTTGAAGGTAGGCAAGCCCTAAACTTGTGGTAGGATATATTAATTTTGTATGTTGTTTTGAAATTGAAGTTGGTTCTACAGAGTTCAAGTTTGAAAAATGCCACAATCTGGATATTATTTTAAATAGGGATTATCCAGCTCTTTTGGTGTGCATGTGGAAAGTTGTCAGGCTGTACTGCAGTGTATTTCCTGGCTTTCCTGTATCTGGTGTACCATTTAGGATATTTGATACCTAGTGTGGCACCTAGGGTTTGAATAATGTTTTTAAAGCTGGTAACTTGGGCAAAGGTGCCTGCACTGTGCCTGGTATGGATGGCAGTGGGTCAAACACGGATCCAAACTACTTCTGGTCCTGCCACTCCCCGAGTTGTTGCCAGGAGCTGCATAAATGTTACCTTTCTCTGCAGAGAGCTTTGACGTGTGGGCACAGAGCTCTGCCCTCCTCCCTGCTGGGGTTTTTGATTGTACCTCTGTGTTAACTGTCCCTTGACTATTTAGAACAACATTTGCATCACTGACAAATAATCTCCATGTGAAATGGTGTATTTTGTCCACTGGTTGAACCCTCTTAACCACTTGAAGACCATTTATCAGTGATATTTAATTGACTGTTTGTGCTGGATAAAGCAAAGGTAAATCCTCTCTTGAACACTGAGTTAGACCCCCAGTGAAGCCTTATTTCATGGTCCTTTTAAGCTTTTCCTAAGCATGGAATTAAAATGTGATTGCTGTCTTTATTCTGGTGCATCCCACTCATTCAAACAAAATGTTTTAAAATACTTCATAAACTGCCTTTTGATATGTAGCTTGTCTTGTCTGTGTGAAGTGGCTAATTATTCCCCCTAATGATATAATTTAATGGTTAAATGTTTCAGTATTAATCTCCTGCCATAAAAAGATTCCTCGTCTTCACTCAGGGCTCTCAGATGACTTCTACGAACTAAAACAAAGAAATCGTTCACATGGGATATCAACAGAAGCAGCTGTCACTGAGCTCTCATTTGCATCCTTTAATAACTAAGCTGATTTCCTTATCAGACATCATCTTTCATGTATATGAAATCCTAATATCTCCAGTTCTTAAGTAGTTCTAGAGTCAAGAAACAGGATTTTCAGCAGCTATGAACTCTTGGAGGGCTGAGGCAATTATTAAGGTATCTTGATTCTGGTTGTTTGAGAACTGTCTCAGCAGCCCAGCTCTACTTGGACAGACCAGAGGAGCTAGTGCAGGTTTTGTTTCCTAACTGTGTAGCATATAGTGGATAAAAATCCACATAAGACAAGCAATTTCCCCAACTGTCATCAGTTTTAGAGGAAAAGCAAGAAGCTGAATGAAAATAAAGACTAGGTTTTTCTTTTGCATGAGTTTTTTTTCTGATTTATCACTGAGTTGCACTGAGGAGACAGAGGACACATAGCAAACATATTGTGGAGCTGCTTGTTTATGAATCTTGCACCTCCCTAAGCACTCAATAAACTGGTTGTGTAATGAATAAATGTATGTTTCCAGAGAAATGAAATGAAACAAAATGGATTAGATGTTTTTTGGTTTGGGTTGGTTTTGTTGGTTTGTTTTTTTTTTTTCTGGGAGTGTTTCTCAGATAGAACCAGCAAGGAATGTTTGACAGTAAAAGGATTCCTCAGAGCTGTCAGATATGTATATATGTATATACACACGTATTTTTTTTTATATGCACACAATTTCTCCTTCCCCTGTAGTTTCTCAAATCTGAACACAGAATTTTTGTGAATATGACAGGAAGTTAATTGCAAATGTTTAAAAAATTAGTATATGAAAAATGATCTATCACTACAAAAATACTTAGAGCAACTTGTCTGGAGCTGGCATTTTTTAACATGTTCTTTAATTTGAAATTTTTCATCCCTTAGCATAGAGTCAGTAAACAGGACTACTGTAGGAGTACAGCCTGAAAGGATGTTTGAATTATCTTTTAACAACAAGACTGTGCATGAGGATCCCAAAGTACTTAGGTATTCAACTTGAATAGGTTGATTAAATACCCAAGTGTCAATCAGCTTTCAAACTAAAACCTATTTGTGTAAATCCTTATCAAGAAATAAGCATATATGTTATTATGAAAGGCTGTTGAATTTTGGAGGATTTTGAGAGATTTAGTTCTCTTCCCTTAAGCATCTCTTCTGTGAAGCCAAGCTAGTAGGTATGGAGTGCAGCTGCAGATATGATACTCTCTCGTGAGATAGTTACAAGCCTTTTTAATAAGAACAGACGTTTGAAAACGCTGATGAGTTTTGTGTGAGCAGCATTCGGGTTTTGATCTGAGTGTATTTCACAGATGACACAGCAGAGGACTGGTGGTAAGGATTTTTCTCTGGTAGTGTCAGCTGGTTTTTGCTCAGTCCGAGCTGTCAGGTTTTCCTCTGCACAGGCAGAACACAGCACTGTGAAAGGAACAGCTTTAGTGTCTTGTATAAGGATAGATACCAAGGCAGCAGTAAAGTATTTGCAATCTAATTCTTTGCAAAGTACATCGTGATTGTATGTATTTCCAGTGCTCAAACAACTGGGCTTGAGGCAAGAGGATGAGAATATAGTGTGTCCTAGTCTTGTACCTTTTCTAGACTGTGGGCTGGTTTTGGGCAAAGGCTGACTGGATATGACAATATAAACACAGAAAGCCACACTTGCATCTGTCTAGGCATCACTACCCAAATCACCACGTGCTGCGTTTCCATCGAATTTGTGAGACACTCAGTTCTGTGGTTATGCACAGGTTTGGTGTGTCCTGGTGGGTTATAAAGTCACAGACCTGGCACTTTGAACTGCTTGACTCCCCAGGGTTGTCAGTGCTCCTTTGATATACAACCTCATCACCTCAAGAACTATAAAGACAGCAGGTTGGTGTGTTTTTGCTGGATATTGGTGCTATTTTTCAGTTCTTGTAAGAAATACCAAGTCTTAATAAATACTTGTGCTCAAGTTCATAACTGTGAAAAATAGGTACTTTTTGTCATTTCCTATTACACTGTTAATTCCTAAAGTTAGACTTTGTGGCATCTGACAATTGCTTGCTTGCAATTATGGTGAGCCCTGTGTTTGGTCAGAATTTCAAATATGTTTATCAGTGACTTGATTCCGTAATTTGTTGATTACTGCAGTGAAATTTCCTCCCTACATTGTATCTGTTCTTCAGGTCTCAGTGTTGATAGGCAGCCACCTATATTCTCACACTGTTGGAAGTAAATTTCTGATTCTTTGATCAGAGAGATATGAAATTCATTGATAATAGTCTTTGAAGATTAGAGAACTAGCAGGAATTTGGAATTTCGAAGTCTGTCTTAACAGAGATTTTTCTGTAATCAGTGATGTTAAGAGCGAAAAAAAGCTCTAGGGGCTAGGAAGGGCACATCCTTTCTGAAGATTTAATGACTTCTAATAGTCCTCATGGAGAAGTCTTTTCTGTTTTGCCATCTCTTTTCATTTGTCTTTATTTTCAGCACTTTAAACTCCTCTTTTTAGTAGCAATCTGTTGGGGTTGGAAGTTTATGCTGTGCACAGTTTTGGAATAAATATTCCATCTTTTCATCCATCTTTCTGTAAGATGTGGAAATCTCCTGGATCATTGTCCCTTCCAACACCTCCCATTCACAAAAGTAAGAAGAGATGTATGCCTCGATGGATATTCTGTTTTGATACCCAAAACTAGCTAGAGGAGGTTGGTACTGCACATCTTTCTCCTTGGAGATGTATGAGATTGTCTGCAGTACTTGCTGTGTTGAACTGCATTAATTTCCAGAATCCAGATTTCACATATAGAAAGACTGCACTTCTCTCCATGACGCACATACTAATTGCATGGAACAACAAAATTGGTAAGGCAAAGCTTACAGAAATACACTGAGAGCTACAGTCAGACTGCAACCACAGAAGGTGGGAGGTGAGATGGTGTGTGTACAGTTTGTTATTGTTCTTGATGCATTATGTCTCCAGAACTGACATAGCCAAAGCTCATTGATCCTTAGAATGGAGCAGCAAACTGAACAGCTACTGGCTTTCCAAAGGAAGTCACTTATTTATACTGCAATTATTTGAAACTTTCTTCTCTGGCAGAATGGAGTAGAGCTATGTTGTTAGAAAACTGAAGGAATGTGTATTCATGGGATCCTGCCTGTTTGACTGTGCTGTGCTGAACTGCCGTGTGGGCAGGCAAAGCCAAGCACGTAGCTATCTATATATGTGCCCTCTGGTTTGACATCTGTGTCTTAGTGCCATCAAAGAGCTGCTGGAAACTGCTGCTGGGTTCGTTAAAAAATTAACCACTTACTCATTGCTTGCATTTTACATATCCAAGACAGAACAGGCAAAATAACCAGTTCCATTTTTCTCTGCCACATGAATTCTGTGTAATTTTCAAATACAAAGTTGGTTTGTTGCTATATATATTGATTATTCCAGCTTTCTTGCAAAGAAGTGTTGCAATATCTGTTAAGTTTTAATTAAATAGTACCTTTCTGTGTTTCAAAGAGTGTTTAACGTGGTATCTTCTGGAAAATGTTTTTATGTGGAAACAGCTGGGATTCCTGAACACAGCTAAATCAGATGATTTAAAGCAAAAATTGTCCAACTGCTGAATAGCACTTTGGATCAGGTTTTGGTTGGTGGTACTAACGGCTTCTGGCTGTGAACAGACACGGAGGAAATGTCCCTGGCTTGGGCAGTCCTCACTTGCATTGCTGGTACACGAGTTCAGAACCCTTCAGGTTAAAGGGACCGTTTGGTCTGCTGACTTTCCTTCTAGTCTAAGGCTCCCAAAAATTAGTATTTGCCATTTGCAATGGAAACCATGTATGGTTAAATTCATAACATTTTAAAAAACAGTTCCTATTTCAAAGTGACTTTTGTTTTACTTCGCTAAGTTTCTGCTGCATCTTAATTTATGTTTTTTTTCAAATATTGAAATGAAATTTAATTTTCAAACAGCAGTTACCATGTTGGAAACCTTGGCAGTTGAGCAAGTATGTGCGAAGAACTCATAGCCCAATAGAAAGGTTACTGCTTTCTGTTTTCACTTGGAAAACCCCATATGATTAAAGTGATTTTGTGGTTGGAAAGGTTCCTAATTGCCTACATTTCAATGTTTTATCTTGTCTAATTAGTTAGTTCTCTGCTGCAGAGGATCATTTCTTAGACATTGAAGGTTCCATGTAGTCTGACCACGCTATTAAAAAAAAATCCTCAGCAACTAACCCAAAACTCAACAACACTCCAAAAACTGATATCTCACTGCTATGTAACAGAGTTAGTGCTCTGCTCAGTATTTTAGTTCCGTACTTTTAACAATACCGTATTTTGGCTGCACTTTGTGAAGTATAAAGGTAATGTAATCCAATGCTCAGGAAGTACATCAACCTGCTGGAGCAAGTTCCGAGGAAGCCAGCTACGTGATTAGAGAGATGGAGCAACTCTCCTGTGAGGAAAGGCTGAGAATTGAATTTGTTCAGCCTGGAGAAGAGATGGCTTAGGGGTGACCTAATTGTGGCCTTCCAGTACGTGAAGGAAGCCCACAAGAGAGATGAAGAGGGAGTTTTTACAGGGACATGTAACAAGGACGAGGGGGAATGGATTCAGACTGAGAGTAGGTTTAGATTAGGGAAAAAACCTTCCCTGTGAGGGTGGTCAGGCCCTGGCACAGGTTCCCCAGAGAAGCTGTGGCTGCCCCATCCCTGGAAGTGTCCAAGGCCGGGCTGGAGCTCTAAGTCTGGTCTGGTGTAGGTGTCCCTGCCCAAGGCAGTGGGGGTGAAACGGATAACCATCTTGAGGTCCCTTCCAAGGCCATTCTGTGAGTCTATGAATGTCTCTAAGTGCTTGTGCAATGTAGTGGAATGTTAAAAATTAGTTCATGGACTGTTGCTTTTAAACAATTGAAGCTGGTCATAATGTCAGACAGCCTCCAGATCCCTCATACACGCACTCTGTGCTTTAATGTAGTGACTTAGGCTTCACTCTGCACTGGTTGCACACAGGTATCATCATTAGGCACCCATCTAATTAAACAAAGGCTGCCATTGGGCTGATTGAGTTTGCAAAATCAAGATCTTAATGATTTGATCCTGTGCCTATTGCTATTGGAAGCAGCAGTAGGGAATATTGGAATAAAACCCCAATATTGATAATTATCTCTAGTTTAAGCCTGTTTGAAGATTTTTACTCACAGCAGGCTTGTGGCAGCCTAGTAGTATTTACAGGTAGCAACAGCTACCTAAAAATGTCCCTTTAATAAAAATCTTTTAATAAATAATTAAAAAAAAAATACAGCTTTCTAAGCAGTATTTCTTCCATGCAGTAATACTGGTGCTTGACTTTCTGTGAAGTAGAAAAATTGATAAACCAAGTACACAACTAGAGGAAGATAGTTGAGAACAAGGATTTCAGTTTAGTGAAGAGGAAGCTGGGAATGCTCTACTGCTTCTGTCCATCTTTCCCTTTAGTTAGGTCATTATCCTTTGTCAGCCTGTTTGAGTTAAAAATCTTTGAGTGATCCATCCTACCTGTCTTTAGACATTGAGATTATGGAAATGAGGATGTGTGCTAATAATCTCATATTTCTCTTCTGAGCAATAAATAGAAATAGGCATTTCCTGAGGGCTGTGTATTTGACCAAAATGAGATGAATCACAGCCCTGAGAGAGGTTTTCCTCCTGTCAGATTATTTTGTATAGCTAAAAAGATCTTCAGGCATTGACATGTTCCTTCTGAACTGCTTGAAGTGGGTCTCTGGAACCCTGATTCCCTTTCAGTACATAGGGGGACCTCTGCAAGTTTTCACATCAAATTAAGCATGACTTAGGGCTGTAGCAGAAATATGGAGTCCTGACCTCGTGCCTGGTCTTCCCAACAGCGTGTAGGGACATGACAGCATCAGAGTCGGGTCATTTCAGCGGTAAAGCCAACACTCCCTCAAAAAACCCCCAAAAGTTTTCTGGTAGATCATCTGGGTAGTTCCATTTGCCCCGCAGCCCCCTGATGATTGTACCGGGAGGCAGCAGGGAGTAGGACAGCCCCAGGTGCACGTGGTTTGGATGTGTGGGGCCACAGAGCGGCCCTGCTCAGAGACAGGTGCAGCTGGGTGAGCTGATCAGGGGGAGCGGTGCACTTATACTCCGGACTGGGCCTCAGCACCTCACTCGGAAGTACGTGTGCGGCAGGAGGTAAGCTCCCTGCGCTGAGTATGTGAGTGCTGTGTTACGTGTGCTCTGAGTAAGAGTGTGAGTGGGTGAGCCCCAGCAAGGGAAGACTCCTTTTCACCTTGTCTTGGCTCCTGTGTTCTGGGTTTTGGAGCACCTCTGTGTGTCTGGGGAGGTGGAATACTGAAAGGAAGCTTGCAGTTTGGCTGGCAGATGCCTGAAAAAGGCAGAGGAGGCTTTGTGCAGTTAATTAGACCAAAATGGAAGTCTTGGGAATGGAAGGGGTCCTTTTTAGGAATCAAAACTACAGTGACAGGAGGGTGCACCTGGAGAGAGGACAGAGGAGAGCGTTCTCTCACCTCAGGCTCTGCAGATTGTGGGGTTTGATAGAAAGATGGGAAGAGCCACACTGGACTCAGACATTGCATTGAATGTGGTCTTCTGTTCAGCTCTGTCTGTCCCCTGAGCCTTGGAGTTTTGTTTACTAATGGGAGCTTTCAGAGGCTTTTGGAGTCCTGTTTTTCAATATGGGGCTGTTTAAAACTAAAGTTTGTGTTGGTTTGTGGTTGTGTTCCCTGCTCCAGTAAAGCAGGAATGCACTGTTGTAGTTCTTGGCCTTTAGTGTCTCGTACCAAGAGTCCAAAATATCCACAGGTTTTTATCTTTTTGAGAGCAGTAATTACAGTAACTGTTTCCCTCCCATGCATTTTTAAAAGGTAGCTGCTTTTTTTCTTAAGTGCATGGAGAAAATTAGCTGAAATCCTGTTGTTTGTGATGTACAATTCTGTACTTTCCAGTACTGCAGAATTTAAAACTCATTTTATTTTTCATCCCTCTATAGAGTGTTGTTTAAACTGTGCAAAGCCTGTCATCCGTATTAGGTAACAAGCTTTGCAACAGCTTTGTAAGGTTATATTTAAGGATTACTTCATTAAGCTGAGGTCAGTCTACTGCCATTTAAAATATTTGTCTTAAAGATGAACTCTTACTGGCAAACTCAAGATGCACTGTAACAGGTTTTGAAGATAGCAGCCTACCTCTAAACTCTGAACAGCTGGGAGTCTGTGATCTTGGCACTGAATTTGGGTTTGGAGCTCTCCAATTTTACCAGTTCTTTTGAGGACAAATGGATCCCTCATTACTGACAAGAGCAGCTTGACACCTGGCTCCATTTATACTACAAATCTGGCCACCTGAGTCTTGTACGTGTGATTTCTTGAGGGCACTGAGCAGCAGCATCGTTCAAAGTCACCCAGAGCTGATGTTTTTATTCTTCATATAGTGGAACTGTCAGCTGGAAGCCTTGTAAGTTTGGGAGGAGGGTTAACTGGAGTAGTTAAAACTAGATGTAGACTGCAGAGAACACTTCCATCACCCTAGAAAGCCCAACTGATTTTTCTCTGAGCAGTAAATGATTTAAGTATACATCTGCAAGTTGTCAGAATCTGTTAACAGCAAAAAAATCCCATATAGGCTTCCACTGACTTTTCACAGTTTTGTTAGCAAGTATTTGTATTAGATACCAAGTTTTATACCATTTATTTCAGATGCTTGTAAAGGTTGCTGTAATGACCCAAGCAAAAATTAAAGTCTCTTGCATATGTTGCCCCTTGACTATCTCTTTGCTCTCTTGGGGAAATGTTATTTTTAGGAATGAGAATAATTTGGTCTGTCTCTTCATTCAGAAGTTTGAGTTCTGATCAGTAAACCAGTTTTATCAGTGGTTATGTGATGATGCACCTATTGGTTTGGAGAACTGTAGAAAAAAAATCAATATGGAAATTTTTTGAACTAAAGTAAAAGCATTTCTGTTGGAGTGGGATTTTTGTTTGTTTCTTACCAGTGCTTAAAACCAGAATATATTTGAGCTCTTCAAATCAAAACATGGACTAAATGTTAGAAAATATGGAGGAGAGTGTCTGTGGAATAGGCTGTTCTGAAACTTGTTTCTGTAGAATTTAAAAAATAACGTAATTGATAAGGACCTATGGATGTCATCTAGTCTAGCTCAGCACTCAGATTTTCTGTGTTTATGAAATGTAAACTATTGCACAGCTTGTACAGATTTACTAATTTCTAGAGTCAATTTATAATGTCCAAGCCATCCTTCTTGTCCTTCATGTGTGCAGCTAATACGTCCTTTCTCAGTGACAGTGGGTGATAGAACTGCCTTGGCTGCTATTCTAGCTCACAGCCTGTCTCCTGGGTTTCAGATTTGCTCTCTACTGTTCTTTTTTTGGAAAACAAACTGTGGATTTGTTTTGTTGCTTTCTTAATTCATATTTATAGCCAGATGGGGAGGGGGTGTGAGTGAAATTTCCAAGTGATTTCAAGTATGAAATGGGAAATAATTGAGAAGGTGAAAAAACATTTTTTTCACTCTTTCTAGTGAAAAGATCCATTTCATTAGAGATTTAAATTTTTTTTAACAAAAATTTTATTGACAGAAAATATACAGGCTTTAAAGAAAAAAAAACACAATACATTTGGTCAAAAATCTATTTGTTTTGACACCAGTGAAACAGTAGTTTGCCATGTCCAGGACAAATGTTGTTTTTCAGGTTTTATGACAAAGCTAAGCATAGCTTCTTATTATGTAATAATACAGCAAGAAATAGTTCAGTAAGTAAAAATACTTGGGATAGGGTGAAGTTCACACTTGCTGTGGAGGGAACGTGAAAGATTAAAATGTCGGTAGAGCTGGATGAGTAAAGCAAATAAAATATAGGTTTGAACCAACATCATTAGTTTTTTCTTTCTACGAGGGAAAAAATTCCAGGAAGCATCATATATTCTTTTGGCCAAGGACACAACGTTAACCATTTAAATAAAGGTGAAAAAATGAGAAAGGCTCACGTTGGTCTCTCTGGAACACTTGTAGTTTATCACTTGAGATTATTGTATTTATTACTTAAAGTAAAACAAACGTATAATAAGGTGCTGTTGAAGTAAATGAAATCAATTAGTTAAAGTGCATCTGCATTTAGATAGTGATTCATGAAATGCTGTCAAATTTTCTGTATCTGCTATACGTAATATGATAAGTACTTTTGGACAATAGTAAAATAGATCTGATTGGACTCTGCGGGTTTTTAATAAAGATCTCAAAGGAAACCCTTTGGATGATCAGGGCAAACTGACTTTGTGTTTAGAGGCGCGGTAATATCCCGGCCAGTTGGGCTGCAGTCACGGGTGTCACAAACACTTCAGCGCCAATCCAGGCCACATTTCTTCACTGCCAGTAAAGCAGCAAAATCCTGGTGCTCTGTTTGAGTGCAACCCTGTGCAAAATGCCTGCGAGTTATGGAAAATGCCACAGATCATCTACAGAGGTTTTTGAAAGAAAACCTCCTCACGGTTTACCCCTGGTTTCTGCTGACATATGATTGAACACCTTTTTCTAGGTTTAGGAGCATCAGGTGCATTTGGACACAAAAAGGGAATTCTACTCCATATACAGGGTGTGTGGGAATGAACTGAGGAAGAAAATAGGAAAGGGGCAGGTTAATGTC
This sequence comes from Atrichornis clamosus, assembly GCA_013400975.1. Lineage (NCBI taxonomy): Eukaryota > Metazoa > Chordata > Aves > Passeriformes > Menuridae > Atrichornis > Atrichornis clamosus. The sequence continues at coordinate 116,130 of WBMZ01009030.1, forward strand.
TTTAATGCATGATGCTAATCTCTTTGATGTAATAAGATAACATGCAAATTGAATTCTGTAGCAATTTGCATTTCCTTCCAAAGAACAGATGTGGATTCTGACACTTGCCCCCCACGTTTTACCCTCAGGTATGAGGGACAAGAAGTCTCCAAAAAGTCCAGGGGGATAGAGTGGCTAACTTGGCATTATTTGCCAGTTCTTGTTGGAGAAATGATATGTGGGAGTTACAAGTAGAATATCTTTGCTAATGAAGCAGTTACTCGAGCCCTTGTTCTTTGTCTCTCTTGTAGCTTTTGTAGGGATCAGAAGAGCCTCTTTTTCTTGCTGCTCTGAAAACAGTCTATTTTTATTGGTGGCATATGTGGCTCACAGTTGTGAAGGAAGTGTGCTGTGGCAGCCAGAAGCAGCCCTGCCTAAGCAGAGAGTTTTGAGGAACCACCCCTGGGCTAATGGGGTGTCCTGCAGAGCCAGTCAGCCTTCACTGCCTCATCAGCTCTGCTGCAAAGCTGCAGCCCCTCTGTGCTCCAGCAGACTGAAACTTGGGGGCCAGCCAGTCTTTAATAGCAGCGTCAGTCTTGGAACTACTGACCTTTTTTTTTTTTTAGGGAAGCCTGAAAATCACCACGACTGATTTTATAACAGTGTTTTTGTAATGCTAGTTAGAGGTTAAATACAGGGAGAGACGTTGCTCATGAGAACAAAGGGAGAATCTGATAAACAGGTCAGGAAGAAGTCATAGTTTTGAGGATTTATATTTTTGCTAGAAGAAGCCTTCTTCTACAGAAGCCTTTTAAAATAGAATTAAGAAACCTCACAGGACATTTAAATTCTATTTCGTTTGATAATAGTTTGTTACAATTTTTCTTCTATAAACTTACAAATGCAAGTCATTAAATTTGCGATCTTAATATGAAAAGCGTTTCTGTATTTGATTACACTAATGCTGTCACTCTTTCAGCCCACACAAACACTGTAGATAATGTTGAATTTTATGAAAAAAGTCCACCCAAACATATGGACATGGTGTAACAACAGGCAAAATTTTGACCTCAAAAAGAATGCTAATTAAGAATGTGTTAACTTTACAGATAAAAGTAAAAATCTTACTTCAGATTGCACTTGCCAGTCTGAAGTGTTAAAAATTATTACTGTCTGGAAGCAAGAGGGTTTCTTTTCTTTAAACTAACATCTGTTTGTTTGCCATGTCTGTGTAGACATATTAGAGTTCACTCCAGTTTTCCTTTCTAGCCTTTTGGAATGGAAATTTCGCTTCAGTGTCTATGCAAATGCAGTGTTTATCACAGGAATATGAGGATTAGAAATTTTAAATAAAAATTTGAGATGTGTGCAATTGCTTGATTATTGGTAATGCTGAAGTAAGTGAAGGAAAAGAATTTAGTATGAACTAGGAGAGAAAACCTCACACTTGTGTATGGTTCTTGAGAGAAATAGGTGCTATTTCTGTAGTTATACATCACGGTATGCAAAGCTCCATATTGTGGCAACTTGCAAACGAAGTATTGTTCTTCATGCAATTAAATACTGGTGTCTGAACTCTGGTTTACTGTTTGTTTCTATGTAGCATCATTACAGTTACAAAAGGGTGTTAAACTTGGCATAGTGAGAAAATGGGCTTGTAAAAATTCAGCGTAAATCTATTTTTTTTTTTTTTAACGTATTCTTCCAGTGTAGGAATGTTGCACAGAAAACACAAATAGAAGTTTCCAGACATGACCTTATTTCTGTTTGTTCAATCCTGGGCAGGAACCATTGCTGCATGTGCTGAGACGCCAGCAGTGGGACCCAGCCCATTTTGATGGTGCTTTTTTACTTTACGTGTGCTAAGAACCATAGTTACTGTAGATTGCAATTTATTCACAAGGTCAATCTTTAAATGATAGATCTTGAGGAAATGATCCTGTCCTCTGCTGAAAGGTGTAGTATCTTTGTGACATTTACACGTTTGAACAAATGTCTTCATTATTCCTTCAGATTGAATGTGTTGTTGCATACTGATTTGACTAGACTTATTTATAACGAGCTATTTATGTGTCTTTATAATCACTTGCTGGTTTTTTCATATGTGGCATGAATATTTTCAGTGTAGTGTAATGACATTTCTTCACAGTCCAAAAGAATTGCTCTGAGAGGCAGCTTTCATAAGAGTCTTAATCAAATGAAAAGATTGAGCACAAGCAAAGAAATGTACTAAGCTCCTTATTTTAATCCATCCTAAATCATTCAAATGTATGTATATTTGCATGTGAAAGCTGCTGTATTATCGTTCCAGTAGAATTGTTGATACAAATAATGCCAGTCACTGTCTAACTTCCATTTTATTTTTAGCTGGAGAAGCCTGTCTGGAGAAACACCAATTCCTCTTTAATTGCCTTAGAATTTTACAGATGGAGATGAACCCATTAATGTATTGTATGTTGCTGTGAAGTGATGGGATTGCTGAAGTGCCATGCAGTTCAAATTTGCCGTCTTAGAAAACAAAAAGTTTACTGTTTTCAGAGTAGTGGCTGTGGATAGAAGTAGAGAGACTCCCTGTTTGTGTTGACAACCTTTGTTTGTTGGAGACTGCAGTGCCACTTCCATACTGTTGTATTTCCACGTGAGGTTATGTACTGTAGCACAGGTTTTGGGAGGGCTGGTGCTGTTGTGAGACACCTTAAAGAGGTGGTGGGACAGCCTTGCACGGAGGGGTAAGAGCTGAGGAATTGCCACACTGAGTGAAGGGATATCCAGTTTTCTCATGATGCCAAGGAGATGCAGTGAAACCTCAGTTTGGACAGAAGGGCTGGATGTTGCCAATCAATGGACATTGAGGAGGTGCTCCCAGAGGAGCTGCAGCTGAATGAGGGTTTAGAGATGGGTACAAAGAGAGGAAAAAGGGAGGGCCAAAGGGCAGCACCTGGCTGGAATGAGAAATGATTTTCAAAGAAAAATTAAAAGAGGGAAAAAATTGGGAGCTTGAGGGTATTCAGTTTTTATAGTATTTATTCCCAAATATGAGAAATTAAGAGAATCCCATATAACTTTCAGATCTTGCTTGAAATCTGCATTTACAATGTGCAGACCAAAAAATTAACATCTCCTGCCTCATAGTTGTATAACAGCCTCTGTCAGATGTACAAAAGAGCTGTTATTTATTTTTCAATGTTAGAACTTGCCAATAATCATTGATGAAGAACTGGTTTTAGTTGCTCATTTTATGTAATTCCTTTTTGATTTCTTAATTTGCAAATGTGAGCAAAGATTTATCTCACCAACTCAAGGTTAGATGGAATTCAGTATTTAATGGCTTTTCTATTTTTCTGGAAAACGTGAGGGAGAGGACAAAGATTTGCAGCTGATGACAAAGTAGAACCAGGCCTTTAGTCAGCATGCTTTCTTCAGACACTAATACTTGAAAGTATTCTATGCTGATGTCCTTAAGCACATCACAGAAGAGGAAACCAATCAGCCTTTGAGTTTGGAGGAGCTCTTAGATGGAAATTTTACCCTTGATGACCGGGTTGCCCCTTCAAAAGCTGGCAACTCCACAGCAGAGCAATCCATGAAAGGCCTAACAGTGAGGGGCAGCTGTACAAGTGCTCTGCTGAGGACTCTACTTCTGACCTAACTCGTTAAAAACAGAGAGAAAAGTCAAGAGGAGGAAGGGTACTCTTTGAAATAATTGTCCCAGAGCAGCTCTCCAAATAATTTTTCTCTGCTTTCCTGGAAGACTTTTTTTTCTTTTTTTGGCCAACTTTGTGCTGAACTACATGAGGGGATCCTTGGGTAAAAGTACTCATCTTTTCCTTTATTCTAATGTGTATAGAGAAGTCCTAGAATAAGAGTCCAAAATTGCTCTAAAAAGCCTCTGCACTCAAACTGAAACCTAGCATGTAGCAGGTGACCCAAAAAAAAGCATCAAATAAATGTAAAATGGAAAGATTCCCCTTTTTGATTATATTAAATGGTTGTAAGGGGAACTGAAGATCAAGAGGATTGTCTTTGATCCAGGAAGTAATCAGGGAGCATTTTAATGCCTCATTAGCCTGTGCTTTTGTCTGCTGTCAGCTTGAATTGATGAAGAACAGAGAAGCCTGGTTTGTTGACTTCTGCAGCTTAGCAAAACTGAAACCATGACTTGATTGTTCTGATCTGTCCTACGTACAAGCATAGCCAAGTTATTGATTCCCTGTCCCAGCGTGTGAGACCTCTTCAGGTGATGTTCTAGCAGAGAGCCTGCAGTGCAAGGTGTGCCCCTGGAGAGAACTCCAGTCTGGTGAGCTTTGGCTGTGATGGGCAGGTTGTCATAATCCTGGGCTCTGAAAATCCGGTAGTCAGTGTAGTGCATTGAAAGAGAAGGCCACACAGCTCTGCAGAGACTTCTACCGAGGCTTTACAGACACCTGTCTGCTCCCCCTCGGTGAATAAAACAGCTTGGCAGCTCTGTAACTGATGGTCTGGGGTACTGAGATTTTATATTGTATACGAATGTACATTCTTTTCATCTTGTGTCTTGAAATTTGTCTGCTTCACCTAAAATCCATACTTTCAGTGCTGGGGAAGTACTAATTACAACACTTGATAAAAAACCCCCAAACAAAAACAGTCCTTAAACTACTTCAAATTAGTTGTTACAGTAGTTGCCTATGGAACATCATTGTGAATTCTGTTTTTTGGTTTTTTCTTTTAGGCTCTCTTGTATTCAGTGAGAGAAAAGAAATAGAACTGATCACACGCAGGGAAAAGGTAGGTTTTCTGCTATTTTGGTGGGGGGTTGTTTATTTGTCTCTTTTTTAACCTTGGAAATATTTTTTTCCTTGGCCGTTTATATCTTTCTAGATTGAATGTTATAGACTGAACTGCAGAATACCTCAGTGTGTGCTTTATCTGTCTGAACTTCCATCAATAAAATTCATTTTGGTTTTCGGTTGTTGATGCTTCCTACAGTGGGAATAAATATCAGTGCCCACTGCTAAGTTGTGTGTATTAGATTTTCCTTTCTGATGAAGTTAAAGTTGCATTTTTGAGAGCAGTCCTTCTAGATGGAACTAAATAGCATGGAATTTGAAACACATCTTAAATATTCATTCTTTAATTAAGCATATCATTTTTACAAATTATATTTTGTATTTCCAACCTATGCATGTCTATCATCCTTTTGGTGATGGTTGAATTATTTTAGTAATTACTTCCCTTTCTATTGAGTAGCTGAGCAATTAGTAGAATAATCATTGAAGTAATTACTTCTTTGTTGACTAAGAGCAATCTTGATAGTGAAAATCATTATATGTTAACAAATCAGAAAGTTAGAGCTTTTCTAGTACAGAACTGGTTCACCAGACTAAATGCATTATATGATGAGGTGGATTGAATCTGTGTTATAAACAGGTGGGTCATTTCTGTGTCCCCAAATACGTTTTGATAATATGTTTCAAATTGTATGTTGTGTTATTTATTTGTATTGAGGCTAGGGGTAAGAAATTAAACATCTGTTTGTTCTTTTTGAGTAGACACAAAAATGAATACTGCAGTAATTGAGCTGTTCTCCACATTTGGTAGCATCTCATCCTCCCTACATTTCTTGAAAACGAAGCTTATGTGAAATCTAAAATTGACAAAAACAGAACAATATTTTCATATTTTATTTACGTTTATCTATGTATATATTGGATGTCTGAGTATAATATGTATATGATTTATTATATGCTAAAGAAGGTCTAATTCATCAGTGCAACAGGCTGCATGCCAGTATCTAGGCACTGTTCATACCACCTGGAATTTGTAGAGCTGTACCAGCCTGTGCACCATACAGATGGATGCTGCAATTTGCTGTCCCTGGTCCCCTGTGACAGACACTGTGCTGCTGCTTTATTTGTGCCCCAGAGTGGTGTTTGACCCAGGCCAGCTGCAAAGGGAAGGCAACTCCTGGAGCTGGGCAGCCTTGTCATTTCCCATAATTAGAAACTCTTACACCTCAAGTATTGGGTTATTCTTTAGAGCAAGACAGCTCGAGTGCTGAAAATGTTGACTTTGTGAAGTTCATGCAGTGCCTCGTGCAGACTTAACCCAATGGGTTTCTGTGAGAAAATTGCTCATAAATGAGTAGATGAGAATTTCTAGGGCTCAGACCTGCACACTTGATTCAGTAGAGCTCTTCAGTACCAGCTGAAGTGACTCAGAGCATGCGGGTCTGAGTTCAGATTACGTTCACGTTACCTCGTCAGTGCAGCAGGGCTTTCACATCAACACGGTGGTACCTCTCTGTCCATGGGCTTGCACTGTGCTTGTAGGAAGAGCCAAGCATTATTCCTGGCTTTCAAGTATACTTAAAAACCGGAAAAAAATAGTTACTGATGTTTGCCACCTCCATGCCCCATGTGCATCGTTGAGGGTATGGACCCCCTTATGCTACAATAGATTTAGCTTTGCAAAGCCTTCACTGGTCCTGTAGTTCATCTGCTGTCTCCTGGTTTCCTCACAGCTCCTTTGAAGAAAATTTGAGTTTATTCTGTGGTTTTAGATATAATCCAACTTGCCTCCTTAGGCATCTTATCCTGTATTTGAAAGCTTGCTCATGGGTGGGCTTTGAAAACGCTGTAGCTGATGGAACACAGACTTCTGGATTGTATCGCAGGAGCATGGTCATGGTATGAGAATTTCACAGCACTTAATTCTTGGAAAGAGATTTTGTCTTCTGACTGTTCTTTTGCGACGTATTGCTACAGTGTGACTCTTGACAATCTTTACGCTGACTGTCTGCAGTTAGCATATTATCAGCTATAATGTCCTTCCTGTTTACTTTTTCTCTTTTCTCTAAACATTTAACATCTGTAAAAATCCCAGATAGCATTTTGCTCCTGAGCAGATATGTTTTGGGATTGTCATGTGTTTTATGAAGGACTACAAACCCTGCAATACCAATCTGCATGGGGAACATAAGTGTATTATCTTAGTAACTGTCAGTCTGCTGCAAGGGATACGGAAATCCTCGGAGATCATCCCTGGAGTTCTTTGCAGGTGTCAAGGATTTGTGTCAAGCATTTGCATTTACAATAAGGCTGGCTAATAAGGTATTTTATCTGAGTTATCTGGGTGTTGCTGATTAGTTTGGTCCTTATTTAAGGACATTTGGAAATTATTTTAGTGCTACAGACAGCACTGTAAAAAACATACTTGGAAAAATCAGTTTGATCCACATAGGCTTTTGCCCGGTGTAAACTGTATTTGGCTTTTTCAATTCTTTCAGGTTTCCTAAAACACCTCTTTGTCTCCGTTTTCCTACAGTAATTTCCCTGAGTACAGCACTACTCTTACTTCACTTTTACAGTTAGTTGAGGTAGCTGGAGGTCAGCCAGTCTGACCAGGCCCTTTTAGAATCCCGAGGTACTTAGCACTGGAGATTCTCAGCAGAGGTTATAGTATTGAATTGGAATTACCCTCCATATATCCAAAGTATATTAAATGTTTGGGCTTGAAAGGAGGGACTGGTAGGGCAGGAAGTATTTTATCTACGTTGAATTAAGATTGTTCTAATTACCCACATGGGTTATCAGGGAAAGGATCATGAAGCCTGGGGGAATTGAGAGCAAAGCAAAGGCAGTAAAAATCCAGCTGGAGTATTGCTTTCAAGAGCCCTGGCCCTGCAGCCAGCCTTGCCTTTGAACTAGGGAAGGAGATGTCTCTCATGGGTTTGGGCTGGAGGGAGAAAGGGGTACCAAAATATCAGAGCTGTAGTTACCTGTATAATTTCACAGTACTGTGGAATACTTGAATAAAAAGATCACAATTACACCTTAGCATTCAATTTGTAATGAACTTTAGTCCTTACTTGTAGCCCTTTTAGAAGGTGAAGCCACTAATTGCAACTATTACTTTTGACTTGATTTCATTTTTAGAGAATATTAGAAAAAAAATTAAAATGCTATAGAAAACCATCTAAAAGGAATCAAAACATTTAGAAAAGCATTCTGGTTACAGTGTGTTTTGAGTTCTTTTGAGTTTCAAAATGCTCTAGAATTCTGTTTCATATTTGTTCTACTGTATATTTTCTCTGGCATGTTTTTACCAATCTCATTGCTTATTTTTGAAACTTCAGAACAATGTTTAAAAATAGTAATGACTTTGAAATGGCTTTAAAGATAGGTCTCAGTACATCATTTAAATAGGTTTGTTCTTAGAAATCTAGAATCAGAGCACTTAGTGATTTTCATAAGTTTATGAACAACAGTGATATACAATTGCAACAACAAAGATTTCTTTAAATTATAAAAATAGTTTTCTATCTAAATCTAACTTTCCAAGGCCTAAAAGTGTTACTGTGGTAAAAAGGCCTCACCCAAAACATAAATTTTCTGCATAAATAATTGCAATAGTTTAGTCTGAAACCTTGTGTTCTCCCAACAGAGAACTATAAAATGCACAGTAATGTGAACTGGGTTGCCTTCTCACCAGTGGCAATAAAAGGTATTCTAGAAAATCTAATAAATTTGGTGATAATGGGAACATAAGCAATAAAAATCCCAGTAAAATTTTCTTTTGTTTAACTATGGCTTTCAGGGGGCAGGGAAATTGGCTAGAGAAGGGGAGTTTATGAGCATACAGCAGTGGCTTTTCAACAAACTGTTCTCATGTGGGGAAAGATGTCACTGCTTTCTAGCCCATCAGGCTATTTTTGCTGGCTTCAAGGTGCTGCTTCTTAATATACTTCCAACTGGGCACTTTGGAATAAAGCCAGTACCAGGCCTCTGCAAACCAAACAGAATAATGAAATGGGAATACTTGAGTTGGCTGCATTCTAAGGTCACTTCTTAAGCTCTCTGGGATCTCAAATCATGGCGTGAAGCTTTCATGGCATGAAGCTTGGAGTATTAGTTAATGCTCTGGGTAAGTCTGGTCCTTGTCTGCAGCAGTCAAGAACTTTTCTAAGTTCCTCGGTCTCTCAGGGGAGGCCATTCTCACATGTCTGAGCCCCTTCCTGTTCTCTGTATGCAAGTGGTAAGGTTGGCAGCTATTTGTTAGTATACCTCAGTCATTTGAGGAGATACCCCACTTCTAAAACATTCAACCAGGAAAATAAGGGTGAGTACGTATGGAAGTTTTATTAGTATACAGAAAGTGCAGGGAGATGGAGAGGGGAGCAGGAGGGTGAGTTGTTTGATCAAAGCAGAGGCAATATCCAAATATTGCAACATTTGGATCCTGGTTTGTTGCATAAACATGGCACATGTGCCATTGGAGGTAAGGGAATCTCTGAGTAATAAAAGATACGTTTTTAGAATATGATCGGTGTTTGTCATATCTATATTGCAAATGTATTTCCTGGCTCAAATTTACCTAAATTTAAAATATTTGTTATCTTTTGGGTTACTTACGTTAGGTAAGGTCAGTGTGCTGTAGGTGAGTTCCTTGTGCTTAGTGGACTCTGCCAACTCCATGAGACTCATGACTGATAGGATGGCACAGTGGTGATGGCTGAGTGTGATGACTCTTTGGGTTTGTCTGTGGTCAAGCTCAACATAATGTTTGAAGTCCTCCATTAAACTTGAGCTCAATTTTATTTTACGGTTTGTTGAAGATATGTAGACCTTAATTTATTCTTTTCGTGGCTTTGCAGAAGCATGACAGCGAGTAGGAGTATTAGTTAATTGTATACAAAACAGAAGTTGCAGCTCAGGATTGATAGCTTGTAGTTTTCAAGGCACCTGTCTTGGCTAGGGAATTTCTGAAACTTCTCTATCCTTACCACCTTTGTTAAGAGGAGTAAAGTTAAGTCTTATGATGGTTTGAATTCTGCAGATCTACATTTTTTCCCCTCTCCCCTTCATGTGTCAGGCTCTGCTTTTGCACTTTCTAGTTGGAACCTGATCCATATAGTTTTTCTTCAATAGTACTGGAAAATGAACAAAGTTCTTTAGCATTATTAATCTACTGAAAAGTTTTATAGTGATCTTTTTTACTACAGATCATTCAAGTGGGCAATTCAGTCTTCAAATTTAATGAAGCGTAAGGCAACAGGCTTCCTAATGTAAATAATGAGCTTTATATTCCACTTTTGTCAAGGTATTCAAAAAAGAAGGATTCATTTATGCTTCTCAGAGTAGGCAGTGAGAGTTCTCTCTGCTGGAACATTTTTGTAGGTTAAACTGTCAAAATCTGATTTTTTCTGGAGGGTTTTATTTTGTTTTTTACACTTGTAATATTTATTACCTAATAAATAGCCTCTATAATATGTCTGTGTACTCTTTTTAGTGCAAATCCTACATGTAGTCATTTGTCAGAAGTACAGGGAGCTTTCCTGCTCTAAAATCACAGTTAATGCTGAAGGAACACAACAACCCTTAGAATAATAGCACTGCTCTGCTGGGGTGGGCTCATACAGAGTGGGCACGGATGGGACCAGTAGTGAGTGTGAAACACTAACCTGGCTGTTACTGTATGGGACAGAAAGAAAAGGGCAGGAGGGTGGGCAGAGTAACGATGACAAGCTCACACAACAGAACGAGGTGTCAGTGTGTCTGGCATTTGATTTGCAAGTGAGCATTTCTGCAGCTTCATCACATACATTGTGTGTGTAGAAGGCTTGTGACACCTTCCCAGTATTGTGACAAGAAAGTCACCCTGTGAGCAGAACAGATCTTACAGTTGTGAAATTGCATAACTGTACTACAGAAAAGCAGGAAACTTCCCTCACCAGGATTCAGCTGGTCTGGATGGCACTAAAGTCTCCGTTTACTCACGGTGGAGATGTCCTCTGTACTTGTAGACAGCGTACTCAACATTTAGTTACCTGTGAGCATGACTATATCCATTTATCTGGACTGGGCATATCCTCTGCTGCAGGTGAGGGATTCAGGCATCTCCTGGCAGTGCCACGTTAGGTGTGATGGGTCCTGGACACTGATGCACTGCAGCAGCAGAGAAGCAGTGGCCCTGCTCTGCTTGTCCCAGAGGTGAAAGCAATTAACTTGTGCATGGATTGCAGCCTGCTCTGAGAAGTCTGCCAGAATTAAATGTGTTTTCACCAGAGCTAGGCAGTGTCATTACTGTACTTCAGGAACTGGAAACATAAAGAACTAAACCATCTTCGTTTAACATGTTTACTCTATTAGCTGAAGACCAGGTGAATTTGTAAGGTCTAGCTTGGCATTGATTTCATGTAATATTTGACATTTGTGCAGAGCTGTTCCTGCCCTAGCACTAGGTGACCTTCTCCTCTGGGTTTTGGAGGTGGTCTCTTCTTAACAGTGGGGACATGGACAGATTTTGATGAACTGCAACAGCCCATGGTACAAGGTTTCCAAATATTGTAGCGTGAGTCATGTAAGTGCTTATTGCCCAGGGTACTCCCAGCTCGGGCATGCAGGTGCTCTGTGCTCTGCAAAACACCTGTGATTTTTGTAGCTTCTGGGTTCTGCTGTTCAGGCTGTGCCTGTCCGGAGCACTGGATAACGGAGCACTGACAGTGCATGGGATCGAACATCTGGAACAAGCAGTGCCTCTTCCCTCTAAAGAGGCAGAAGTAACTAGGAGTGAGTAGGGCATGAAGCAGCGAGTGAAACAGCACTCCAGCATCCCCTCTGGAGCAGACTCGTGGTCTGAGGACATGCTGTGTCTCATCCAGCAGCCTTTGGGTGTGCAGTGCTGCTCACCTCCCCTGGGCTCGTGGAACCCCTCAGTGGTTGTGTTGGTTGTGTTGGTTGTGTTCTCCCACCACACTCGGCCATCGCAGAGGGTTATGCCCACTTGTCTCCAAAGATACTGTGACATTCAGCCCAGGATACTGCCAATTGTCATATGTGTGGTGAGTTTGTCATTTGTTGTCACCTGTAGGAATTACTCTCCGTATGCACACAGGTGTGCCTGTTTTAATGACGCGCTAACAATGGCAGGATTAGGTCAGGGCTGGCTCTGAATGTAACTGATGCCTGCCATGACTTCTCAAAAGATGCCTGTTTCATTAAAGGTTGCCACTTCACCCAAGCTAGTTTTTGTGGGAAAGAACTGAGATGTAAAAATCTGTCTGTTAGGCTCTAGGACCATAAATCTCCTAGAGGGATGGTCCCAAATGACATGCCAATTTAGAAAAATCTGTCAGAATAGTCATACAATAGCATGTCACGTACGTATGAATTCTTCTGAAAAATAGTTGCTTTCTTGTTCTAACCCTGACACTTGTCACAGGTAGGTTCACAAATTCCTTGTTCCAGGTTGGAAAATTCACCAGTAATTGCAGCTGTCTACTGCTTCATACATTTTTAAGCAAAATGTGGAAACCTAAATCTGGAGATTTTGTAATTTTGATACCACATGAAGAAAAGGGCTAGTACTTCAAAGGTAGTGAATTAAAAAAACCCCAAAACAAACAACAAAATAAGTTGTTACCCTAATTGAAGTCATAAGAAAAAAAATTGTCTTCAGACATATTTCAACAATTTCTTCAATTTCTTTGCTCCTTGCGCTGTTCTTTCCTAGCCTTCCTGGCAGGCTTTTAGTTGATGTGTAAGAGAGAAAAAAAAATCCCAACTTTCTCAAATTGAGATTAAAATGACAAAATATTTTTTAACCTTTCTAATTCTCTTCGTGTAATTGTGCAGAACAGTTTGAATATTTGATGTTATATCCTGTAATTAGACTTTTGATTTTAGGTAGTTATAATATTTGATAAAGAGCTTTAAAATCTTGCTATGAACTTTTCCCTGTCTGCAACCCATGTTCTGGGCTGCAAATTGTGCTCTTGGTAGAGGTTGGTGCAAGGGTTCAGCATCCTGCCCTTGGACAGAACTGTGCAGAGGGGCAGCTGGGTTTATTTCAGGTGAACATGTGTGCTCAAAGAATTTAAGGAACAGTTGAATAGCTGAATAGCACTAAAGCTTACATGTGGAATCAGACTTTGAATATTGGTGACTTAACCGTAAAGGCACCCTGAAAATATCATGCCAGGGGCTGGTTTTTTTATACTTTAGGATGCCCCTGAGAATAAGTATTTTTAAACTTCGTTTGTTTGGAGAGTTCACTGAAAGGTAAAGGAGATCTTTGGTAAAGATAAAATACTAATTTAGCACCTCTTTGTACAGCAGCCTTCTATGTTGGGAAGGAAAGGACTTCAGTTCACTGATGCATTTTCAGTTAGCTGGAAACTTTGCTGCTTTTGACAGAACAATCAGAAGGAGAGGGAATTTTGGCTGGTGCTTGTACTGTCAGGCTGCAGTGCAGCTGTGCCAGGCTTGGTGCGTCAGCCAGAACAAATGTTATTTTGTAAATCACTTCGTGTTGGTGGGTTCTGGTCTGTCTCCTTTACCAGCCAATCTCGGAGAGGACAAAGCTGAATGTGCTCTCCGTTGCCTTGTCTTTCACAGTCACTGGGTCTGGAAGGGACCTCTGGAGATCTCGTCCAACCATCCTGCTCAACCAGGTCACTTAGAGCATGTTAGTCACCATCATGTCTGTTCAGGTGTTGATTATCTCCAAGGATAGGCCCCCCACAACCATCTCTGGGCAACCTGTGCTAATGTTCAACCAACCTTGCAATAAAACAGCTTTTCATACATTTTACATGAAAATTTAAATGAAATTGCCTCTTACCCTAGGCCCTGAAAAAAATCTATGTCCATCTTCTTTCTCCCTCCACAGGTGTTGATAAGGTCCCTCTGAAGCTTTCTGTTCTCAGGACTGAACAATCCCAACTCTCTTTGCCTCTTTTCACATAATCAATGTTCCAAATTCTTAATCATATTTAGGGTACTTGTGGGGACTCCTTCTGCTATGTCCATGTTCCTACACAGCTGCTTTCCAGCCTTTTGGATCCCTGGCCTGTACTGGCTTGGGTTTATTCCTCCTCAGGTACAGGGAACTTTGTTGAACTTTACATTGTTCCCATTGTCCCATTTCTCCATCCCATCCAGGTCCTTCTGAATGGCAGCACCACCATCTGGCCCGTGGGCCATTTCTCCCTCTTGTGGCACCTGCAGGCTTGCAGAAGTGCTGTCCCATCATCCACTGCACTGGTCCCAGTACTCTGGGGTGCTCTGCTAGTGGCTTGTGTCCGGCTGGGCTTTCTGCTACTGATGAGAGCCCCCTGAGCCTGACATTTCAGCAAAGCCATCACATGCTCCACTTAGCTCATCCGAACGTGGTCACTTTGTCCACGAGGATGCTGTGGGACCCCGTGCTGAAAGCCTTACCAGTGTCTCACAGAATCTGCTGCTTCCCCCTCGTCCACCCAGCCACTCATCACCGTTCAAACGAAATTTCCCTTTTGTCAATCCGTGCTAACTACTGCCGATCACCTTCTTGTCCTTTCTGTTTGGAAATGATTTCTGTTTGGAAAGGATTATTTGCTGCACCACCTCACTGGGAATGAGGTGAGGCTGATCAGCCTGTAGCTCCTGGCTCTGCCTCCTTGCCCTGGAAGAAAGGATTGACATTTATTTTTCTTCCAATCCTCTCCCAGTGACCATGACCTTTCTCAAAGGTAATGGAGACTTGCGGTGATTTCAGCTCGTGTCCTCAGCACTGTGGAACAAGGAAAATGGAGAAAACAGTGGTAAAGTGAATGAACTGGGTTTTCTGACATCAAAGTAGCAAACGAGTGTTGCATGAGTATAGTTAGTTCTTTTAGCACAGTAAATAACATTTTATACTTTGAGGTGTTCATGGTCATAACTGGTGTACGACTGACCAGGTAAGAATTCTTCCTGTCTTCAAACTGTGTAGGAGCAAGTTTATATTTATTTCGTTATACAAAGAGAAGGGTCTGAATATATGCAAGCTCATTGAGACAGATTATTCTCGAGGTTAATTGAGATACATCAGTTTGCACTTGCTTTCACTCTCACAATTTTCTGCCTGATTACCGGTAAGAAATGGTCAAATACGCACGCTTTTATTCAAGGCAGTTTCTCTAAGGTTAGACATACCAAGAAAGATGGATTTAGGAGGCTTGATTCAAAGCTGAGATAATAAAACTGTGGAATAAGTTCTTTATAGGCTCACAGAAACCTAACTGGGGAGGGACACTCAGCCTGGGCCTCTGCAGGCCTGGTGCCGCAGTTGGCCTTGGTACGTAGGCTCTTCTGGTGTGTCTCACTCCATTTGCACAAAGCTAGATTTTCTTTTGAAAGCAATCTGAAATTTAGGGGCAGAAGGATGAGTTTGTGCTCTGAACTGCAGATGGTTTCAATCTGTGGCATCATGGTTCAGCCTTAGGAAAATAACTTTTCCTGAGACTCTGTCTGGAACTGCTCGCTCTTTGCACATGGGAGCTCCTTTTCTGTATTCACTTGGTGCTATTTGCAGGTTATCTAATTTCAGGAATAAGGGCTTGAACTTGATGAGCCAAGCATTTTTCTCACTGAAAGTGTGTATTTCCACTTGGAATCAATGGGCTTTTCATGTCCACGGCAGCTTCAAACTCAGCTTCTAATGTCCAATGTTGCATATTTGGCTAGAAACACTGGAGATCGTTAAAGAACAGTAATTAAGCATCTTCTGAGAGAAGTGCATGAGAGAAGGTATTTCAGAGTATTTATCAAATATAAAAATTTACAAATAATTAGGATTATTAGGGTCTTTATATATTTCTGCAGACCAAACTGGGCATTTTAGATATAGAAATGTGAGTGAATTACGGAGTGTTGTTTTTCAACCAATTCTACCAGTGAAGCAGAATGATGGAGAAACACATGGTAGCCTGGCAAAGGGCAGACTCTGCTAGCAAATGACTGCTGAATTGAGCAATTAGGCAGGAAATCAAAACTGAGGATTCAGTAGAAGGCAACACATGGCACATGATCCAGAGCAGGTCTAGAAACAACTGTAGAAACTGGCAGAGCACTGTCAGCACCTGCTGGTGTATTCCACAGCCAGCAGCCTGCACTGGGGACTCTAGAATGGCATGGACGTTTATCTTGTCTCTTTTGAAGTATTTTGAGAGCACTAGTTTAAAAGAGAAAAAAATCTAAGGACACAGCTGGTTCTGTTGGCTCTCTGGGCTGTAGCTCACATAGTTCCTGGGTAGGGTGGAGGGCAGAGCCCGGTAAATGTTCATGGGGTATTTTCTGTCTTAGTGTGAAGAACAGGATCTTGGCCTCAAGTTGCAGTGCTCCTGGGTATTTCTAGTGATACGTGTAGCCTGAGACAGGTGGTTTAAAGCTGGTATTTTAGTGAAAACATGTAATTCCTTGCAGGATAATATCAGCAGCAGCACAGAAAAACAAAACTTTTGGAAATCCATAGGGCTTCTTTTTAGCCTTTCACATTATCTGCTTTCATGTATTCTCCTTTCTGGTACTTGATTGCTAGGAAGAGTGAACCCCTCGACTTGAGCAGAACTCGGTCACAAACTCCTTTAACTGGCGAGTTCAGCATGGGCTGTGAGAGTCACGTGTTTCCTCACTCCTGGTACACGTGTATGACAAAATGAAAATTAAAGACTGTTTTCATAAAAAGTGGATGGCTAGGCTTTGCATAGTATCTACTACCACGTTTTTTGAGTATGGGATGCTAAATCCTGGTGAGCTGGCACAAATTCTCATTTGGTAATCAATCACAGACGTGCTGCCTGGTGAACTGCCATGTGCTGATAACTGCTGTTCTTGCCCCCTTCTGCTGCAACAGGAAGTGATAACTAATGCACATGGCTGGAATGTGGTGGGGACCTGCACCACAGTGACCCATTTACATTCCAGAGAAAGAGGGGTTCCGTTACACCTGCATGTTAAACAGAAAGTCCTAGAGAGGATTACAAACCACTGAGACTGTAACAGATAAGAAAACCAAATACAGTTCAGAACAGTATTTGGTGATTGCTGCCAGCCAAACCTGTCTGAGCCTCCCTATTGTTGAATGGAGCCTTTTCATGGAGTCTAAGTCAATAACTGTATGAAGTCAGTTGCTGCATCTCAAAATGTGTTGAAAGCATGTTCTTTGATAATAGGGCACGTCAAGGGTAGGTTAATTGACATTAACTCGCTTTGCTCACACATATTAGGGAACTTTTCATAAAAAGGATGAAGTTGTAATTATTCAGATCAGCAAGAGTAATTAGGAAATATTACCTGCCTTAACAGAATGTAGGAAAGATCTTAACTACAGCAAGATTGATTCAGGTTGTCTAAATGGGAAGAGTTCCTCATGCATTTTCAGGTTGGCCAGGGTCCCTAATTTTTAAGGGAACTGATCTGAGCAACCCATAATGTTACTAAAGTTCTTAAAGGATACTCTTTAAGTTACCTTTCAGCATTGACTGCAGAAGAGACCAAACCCTTCACAGAAATGCTCTCATATGGCTGCTTCGTGCAGCCCCTAAGAAAGGTTCCCTGTGCCAGCGTTTCCTGACACTACCTGAGAACACGGCCCTCCCATGTGCCTTTTGGCAGTGCCTCCCCTTCAGGTTCCTTGCTCACCAGCAGGCTTGCTCTGCCTTGTGTCAGTGCTATGGCCAAGGAATAAAGTAGGTCTCTGCTCTGAGTCACTTATGCCCAGGCTGCAAAGCTCCGTGTAGTTTTGGAGATGGTTTTGATACAGGATTGACTTATAATTTTTTTTTTTCCCCTTGATGACAAATTACATTTCCTCAGGATACAGTTTGTGCAAGACAGTAGTAATGCCACTCTCCTAAATAAAGGCAGAGCACCTGAAAGCAGATGGAACTGCATTATTGAGGGGAACTGAGAATATTCAGAATAAGGAAGTGAAGGCTGAGAGAGAATACATCTACTTGATCAGTTGCTGAGGCAGGAGCTATAGACACTTTATTCCAGGAAAAGATTTTCAGATAAGAATGCCTCTTTGGTGGGCTTGGGCTCATTAAGAGGATCAAGACCCAAGCCAAGCAGTTTGTTTGCCCAAAAATGGTAGCTTTAAGTTGAAAGCTGAAAATCTGACATTTTGGTATATTCAATTACTTGATTTTTGACACCTTTGAGACTTCTTTCCACAGGTGGTAAAGAAAAGTTAGTAGAGTGAAATTTTCTTGGCTTTCCCTTTTTTTTTTTGTCTGTGCCAGACATTTTATTATAATCCAGGCCCAATTATTCTGCTAATATTAAGAGTATTTGCTTGACAACTCTTGACCTTCTCAGTGACATGGGCTTGCTTTGCGCTCTAACCAAAGGCAGCTGAAGAACATTTAGGAAAAAATGAGCTTTACATGCCTGCTCATTTCAGGTAAGGAATAATAAGTGTTCACCAGCTCCCAGCAGATGGTAGGCCTTTTTAGGTGTCAGTACAAATTTATTTCAGTGAAAGAGGAGAAATGCCTACAAGGTATTTGTGCAGAATCCTGAACTTGGTGCCT
Source organism: Atrichornis clamosus (assembly GCA_013400975.1). Taxonomy (NCBI): domain Eukaryota; kingdom Metazoa; phylum Chordata; class Aves; order Passeriformes; family Menuridae; genus Atrichornis; species Atrichornis clamosus. Next base: position 134,425 of record WBMZ01009030.1, read on the forward strand.
AGATAGAAGTTGACTTGAATGACATTTTTTCACTGAGCAACAGTTACCTGCAATCACAGAAAAGAGTGGTTTCAAAGGTACAGCTGGCTAAGCCTCATTTAGATTTTCCAGTAAAAGTGTCCTATCCCTGAGCCTTGTCTTATCAACACAAAATACTTTATGAAAAGCGTGATTTAGATTGGAATGAAAAGCAAAGTATTGCCCAATTCATCTAAATACAATTGTTTCAAGTGCTGATGGAAGCCCATGAAGGTTAATAAGGGTCTTTCCTTTGAGATTAGTGGAATTAGGTCAGTTTCTTATTACGGTACATCTGGCCTGCAGGCATCAAACCCAGCTGTGGACTCAAACAATTTGTTTGCGCACTCCTCATTTATAGTTAGAGGATGAAAATATAATTGGAAATGGAATGGATCAAAAATCTTTATATATTCAGTAATTACAGTTCCTTCTATCCAACCAACCTGAAAGTTGTACTACCTGTGTAGCTTTGAGATAGATAAAGAAATTAATTAAAACTAAGCTAGAGATGAAAATCTTACAAACCACTCAATCTGCAAACACTGATAAGATGCATTTTGTTCCTGCTCTTCAAACAATAGGCATAAGTCTTTCAGGAATTTTGTGTTTGCCACCCAGAACAAGCAGTAAATTTTACTTCCCTGACAAAACAGCTCAATGCCAGCTGCTAATGCAGCTGAATTCCTTCACTTGGAGTGATGGCCAAGTCAAAGGCAGCTCAGTGACACGTGGGTGGTGGCTGACTGAGGGTGACAGTCGTTTCAGAATTTGTTTGTGCTGTACGTGCGAAGGCTCCGTGCTGCTTCTGGCATGTTGGGCTGCTGCTGGCCCTGCTCCCTCAGCTCTACTCAGCATCAGCACCACTTTACCACTGACTACATGCTGCTGTTCCTTCCGAAAACCCACACTAGCAGAAATTTTTAAAGTTCTTCTCACTTTGAAGAAAATAACGTAGGAGGGGAATCAAGGTCAGTTTTTCTGTCCCAAGTTGCCTCAGCGAGTCACAGAGTTTGTCTTTCTGGTTAAAACTGGTTCAAAGAATTTTGCCTTTCTAGAGGAAACAAAAGAAAATGCAAGACTCCAATTCCAAACTACATCTTAACTTCTTACAACAGTGTGCAGCCATTTACTGAGACTATTTCTGACTAGATAATAGTAAAGGACAATGCAGTGACAAGAGACACAGTCTGACCAAAGAGCTTTTCATATTTGGCAAGGAGGAGGGTATAGGAAGAAAGGTTGGCACAGGATAAGCTGTACTGAGAAAGAATTTGTGAAGTTAACTTTAAAATGTCAGTCTTTGTTTTGATTGGCTTGTAATTTTTCTAGGTGTAAACTAAATCCCTTGCTATCGTGAAGATCGTAATCTTTCTCCTACATTTGTATGAGAGAAAATGTGGGGGCTCTTTGTAGCCTGTGTGAAATACTCATGTGTTAACAACTGAAGTGGTACAGATGAATACAGAAAGAAGTGCTGTAGAAGGAGGGAACTAGAGGAAAATATACTGGGTACCTCGAGGAAGGTTTTGTTTTGGATCACCGGTGTGTTTTTGACAGAGAATCAGTTTCGAGCAATAAGACCGACATGGGTGACATTAACCAATACACTTGTGACCTGTAAAACACAGGGAGAATCAAGAAAGAGATGGTAGAAAGGTTAGTGGAAAAGACTGAAAAGTTCAGTTCTCCATAACTTGAATAGTCTCCTCTATACTTGGAGCAAAAGAGCACAAATTAGATTTTCATGCTGCTTCTGTCTTCAAAGTTTTGGTTTTTCTTTCCCCTATCTTTTCAGTTTTGTTTGTGTTTGCATCCAAGGAGATTTGCTATTGGCTTCAGTTTGGGTTGCTTTTGCCAGAATCTGGAGGGGCTGTGCACAAAGGTGGTGGTGTTTCTTGGAAGGTGCAGTTAAACCTAGGGAGAAAAGAGACAGCCTTGAAGCCAACCTGACAACAGCCGAGTGATCCATGCTGTTCCTGCACAGACAGCTGCAGCTGAAGATGGTAGAAACTAGCAAAAGAGATGTACACATCAGTGCTACTTCTGCCATTGTGTTCTCTTGCAACTGTTTTCTGCAGTCTGCATCAATCCCCAGGTGTGCTCCACGAGCACTGAGAATGAGCCAGGAGCTTAGTCTCAGCAGTGAGCAACAACAAGAAGGCACATTCATTTGGTGTTGTAACTAGGGAACAGAAACACAAGATTTATCTGCAGCTCTTCTGATAGGGTGTGCTGGCTTCCAGTGCTTCCCATGGAGCTATGCTGCTCTTCCCGAGAAGGAAATACTGATCTGATCTTGTTGGTTTTGACAGTCTCATTTTGGAAATTAAGGATTCTGGGAAACAGGGGAGTGTGTATAGCTTGCCACAGAAACCTGAGCAGACTGTGCTGTTTTCTAGTAGCTTCTTGGGTCAGCATTAGCAGTGAGAACAAAACCATCTCAGGTTGTTTCCTCTGCTGTTTAAAAGCAGGAGCCCAGGCAGGAGGAGGACCTGGGCTGTTTCCCTTCATGGCGTGATCATTCCAACAGAAGCAGCTGTGACGTTGCTGTTCTGGTGAAGTCTTTGTTTCTTTTCTTTTCCTTTTCTTTCAGATAGTGAAGGTAACTAGAAATGGTCCAAGCTTGAAAATGAGTAGTCAAATTCCTGTTCTGCTGAAGAGTTTTTTTCTTTGGCCTTTACTCTTCCCAGGTGCGAGGAGCAACTGCATAGAAGCCTCCCTGTTTCCAGTACTGTCAGAGACACAACTGGGCTGCAGTGGTTTCCTTTGAGTGCCTCTGTAATAAAATCTTCATCATTAACAGCCTGGTTGCCTTCTCAAGATTTCAGATTTTCTGAAGATATGGGTTATAAAAATACTATCTTTAAACTGGGACGTCCCCAGAATATCAACTGCCACGGGATCCTTTGTTCAGGATGTGCCCACGATTAAACCTGTACAAGGCAATTATCAGTCTTCTCTGAGAGCAACGTTTTCTTATCTGACAGTACTTCTGAACAGGTACTTGTGTGTAATCACCACTGAATTGCTTGAGCTAAGAATCAAAACGGCATTTCTCAACAATTAAGACTGAAAGGCCTCACTGAAACTGTTTTACAATTTGTGGTTAAGGCAGTTCTTGCCAATCCTTTTTTAGCCCAAAGAACAGTAAAACAAAGTAACAGATTTTAGGGATGAATGAGCATCAGAAAAAAGACTGTGCCTTGATACGATTCTATGTGGGATGAAAAGGACCGGATCAAACAACCCACAAGCTGTCTGCCTATCAGGAAAGACCAAAATTTCTAATGAATTGTTTTTCACTTAGCATTTGACTTTTTATTAAATATAGCATATTCACTGTAGTGGAAAAACAAGTAATTTGATTATAAGTTACTTTACATTTTAAGAGCTTGGGTTTTTTCATTTTGCAGATGCATTTTCATGTTAGGTAGAAGTATAGAGATGTGTATTTATGTAAGACCTTTGCTAAATTTCATTTGCTGTTGCAGACATATTTCTCATGAACTGCACTTCTAAGAAATTTGAAGTTGAACATGATTCATTTGTTTTGAATGGGACTGGAAAGTAGTTTTCTTCCCTTGGTTTTGCAGGTGAAAGAGTTAAGACTTTGCCTGCGGTAGATTTATGAACGTTGCTGCAGGCAAAAATTAGCTTAGCAGTTTTTGCTAACAACTCCATCCTTTTTCTTCTGAACTCCACTTTCATCTAACAAAACTGTAAATTGTGTCCCAAAAGATTAGGTGAACTGAAGGTTGTACAGAAGTGTAACGTGCTGAGTCACATGGCTTCACTTTCATGAAGGTAGAAGAACAGATCATAAACAAGCTGCAAATCGTGAGGGTCAAAACCCTTTAGAAAAAGTAAATAACTTTTTCCCTGTACCGTTTCTATAGTTGGGTATACGGTGGTGTTTATTTATTAATTAAATTTTTTTAAAAGTAAAAAGCAAAAGTAGCATACTTAGTCAACCTTGTACTTTGCTGCACTCAAATTACTCATGCAAATTACAAGCACAGTCACCTAGCATAGGTTTTATCCATGGTACATAAAGCTCGTGGAAAAACCCTGTACATTTTCTTTGCCTTTGAAGGTGCTCTGAGGTCAGGTGCAAGCGCATTATCATTTCTATTGTGCTGCACAAAACTCTTTGTTCTTTAAATCTACGTTGAGCCTTAATGGAAGAAAAAATATCAGCAAGGCTTGGAATTAGAGTTATAGAATGATTTAGGTTGGAAAAAACCTTTGAGTCCATCTATAAACCTGACACTGCCACATGCACCACTAACCCCTGTCTCTAAGCGCCACATCTGCACGTCTTACAGAGACCTCCAGGGATGGTGATGCAGCACTTCCCTGGGCAGCCTGTTTCTGTGTTCAGCTGCTCTATCCACCTAGGGTGTTTTCTAATGTCGCACTAAACCTCTCCTGGTACAACTTGAGGCCATTCCCTCTTGTCCTGTCTTGTTGCTAGGGGGAAGAAATCAACTCCCAACCCTACTAGAACCTCCTTTCAGGAGGCATTGTGGAACCTACACTGTGACTGGTGTTGTATTTCTGCTTCTGTGGTCCACAAACAGCATGAGAAGGTTGGTGACTGCAGCACAGGGTGTCCCAGTGCTGCCAAGCAGCAAACAGAGTCATGTTTTAACTCTTCACAAGTATGTCTACAAGGAGTTTGAGTACTTCTGCATGAAGGTTTCTTTTCAATGCAGATGTGGGATTATTAAAGACCTTAGGATCAGATTTATGTCTCCATCATTGCCATTTGCTCTCTCAGAGACCAGGACAGTCAGTATCTCTTGTTTGAAACAGATCATCTCTAGTTTTGTATTCAGAGGAATTTTCTAAGTTTATTCTTTCTAAGTCTGTTCTTTCCCATCTGACATTAAACAAAACTTACCTTCTCTGCTTTCCTTTCTTGTTTCTAGGACTGACCTTCTGTTGTATCTTATCCAGTACAGATGTGATCCCTACTGCTTAACTGCTCATCATGACATCTGTCCTCCCACTTAGCAGTGTTTTGAAATGTCTTTATCTTTCTTCCAGTATAGCTAATACCAGTGTGCCCAGGTAGAGTTCCAAAAGGCTTCTCTCTCTTGTTCTTCCTCTTGTTTTTGACAGTGCTCCTCTCTATCATAACACTTGGGCAACGCTTGAGGGAAGTTATTTGCCAGTGTAATGAGTTCAGTGGTTTTCACTAAGATCCATGATTTACTCCCTCATCTGTCTTTCTCTTTTCAGTAATAGGGCAAAGGTGAGTACTTTTTTTTCTATTTTTATAGCAGTCACAGAGTCTAGGTAGCCTCTTGGTGTGGATGCTGAATGACTTGGACAGCTGGCAGCAGTGATAAACTTGTGATGTTTTTTCAGGTGTTCTCTGCTTTTTTGCTTTGACAACGAGAGACTCTAGTTTTGTCTGCAGTACAGGTACTTGTGTGTTTCTGCTAGTGGCTCACAGTTTACGTGCTGGCTCTCCTCTATTTTTACAGCATCAACAGCAGAGATGCAGATCTAGGACTCTCGTATGCTGTGGAAAAACCATCCCAGGAGTACCAGCTCTGAAGGTGACGTCCTTGCTGACAGGGTTACTTCTCCCTGCAGCACAGGGCTGTTTGCTGTTCTGGGTGTGCGAGCTCTGCCTTGTGCCACACATGGGATGTCTCCCAGTGGCTGGGGCAGACCCCGTAGCAGGGCACACTGGGCGTCACCAGCTGGGATGCCACCAAGCATGTCTGCCATCCCAGAGGCACTGGGGCTGTCCAGTGCGTCTGGCTGAGTCACAGCTTGACCCTGGGCTTTCACCACCCTGGGGTTACAAAGATTGTCGGGTGGGAGGTAGGTTTGTACCCCAGATTGGAGCACTGTTGATCTCAACCCCATCAATCTTACTCTCTTTGGGAGGAAAAACAACAGTTATGTTGATTTTCACTGGCTCTGAATCAAACCTCAACCTGACAGGAAAAGTCTGGGTGGCTGATGGAAGCCCTCTCTCTGTTCCCTTTCCGAAGGGAGGGGAGTTGTTTTGCTGTGTTGAATGACACTGCAGATACTAGCACTGCTTTTTGACTAGGTCTGTTCTTTCAGTGCTTCAATATGTGTGATTTAGTTGAAAATGGAATTTTTAGTTATTAGGTCTTTATCTCAGTTGGTCTGCTCTGTTACTTGCTGCTTATGCTGAGTGAAGTACCCTGATTGCTGGCTGGTTTGACCTCTTTTGTCAGGGGGAGTCTTTCAGTTGATATTAGTGGGTTTTGAAAAGGGCACATTATGTGCAACTTAAATTCTGGTGTTGGCTGCCTGTGAAACAGCTGATTTATTTAGATATCTTTGTTGTCTTTTAAGGGCCTTAATTCCGTTGTCTCTTTGTTACTTAATTCCAGTGTTTTCAACCTTGTTTTGATGAGTATCTGAACTCAAATATCCAATTCTGTCAAAACCTATCAAAACCAGAAAAGTTTTTCTTTCTGTAAAACACTATTAAAATGTCTTCTGTTTGTTCTCAATCTCTGTAAGTATTTTGAAAAGGCCACTTGCAATATGTGATGTATTTCAAGTTTATTCCTTTAAACTAGAGCAGTTTCATCATCTTTTTTGAAAACAAAACAATTCCCAGGTTGTGTTGTTCTGTAGTATCTGATAATATTGGTAGAAAAACTTGCTATTTCTAGCTCATAGTTTTCTCAACTTGTTTTTGTTTACATTTTAAATAAGTCTCTGTATTACTGTATTCTAGATCTGCTGTATTACTGTATTACTATTTATTCCTCTTAAAATTTGTGTTTATGAATGGAATTATTATTGAAATTAGAGAAAGACCATTGTTTTACATTTTTCTGCAGATGTTTTATTTAGTAGCCTAAAATTGTAACAACAAAGCTCAGCCTCATGCATTCTGTAGGTTTCATCTAAGAGAATTTTGTCTTGTGCATTTAATTCAAGATAGTTCAAATTACTGTGTGAGTAATCAACCTAAAATAGAACAAAAGGTGAAGTATTTAAATGTAAATTATTAATATTCACGGAAAAAAATGTCTTCACCACTTTTATATCAGTAATCTCTGTCATTAAATGTCCACTGCCACTCTTTGAAAACAATAAATTGGAATCTCTCCTGGGCCCACGTTTTAGTCGAGAGGTCTGTGAACCAGTCGCGCTCTGGGTGCTGCTTCTCTTGCAGGTGTTAGAGGAGGCTTAGAGATCACAGGGGACCTTCCGTTCGTAATGATTCCCAATTAGGCCAGGTAATGGTGGGTATCAGCATTCTGCAGCAAATGGAGCTTGAAATGCTCTGGACATGGCAGGTGGGTTGAATTTCTCCATGAGATGCTTTTGCTGAAGTTCAGGAAGGGCTAGAGAAACGTGACTGTGGGCTTGTTTATGTAATCAGCCCCCAAAAGGATTTTTGGTGGGGGTAGGGAAACAGGGGAATGCCCTTTGTTTTGCCTTACAAAAATACAAACACACCACACCACATGACCTCTTTTAATACCTTGATTGATTCCTGTTGAAGTTGTGTGTCATGTGCAGCTGTGTAAATGCAGTTTAAAGTATTGGAATGTGTATTTTACTAAGCGTTCTGCTGCCTTCTCATAATTTTATGTTTTCCTAAGAATTAATCATTTCTGTGCTATTTATGCACTGTTTAAGGATTATCATAAATATTCCACAAGTAATTCTATTTTCTCTTCATATACCAAATGGATTAAGAAGCTTAGTTATGAAAAATAGTTGTTAGACTGTAATTATCCTATGGTTGTTAATGTTTTCAAATAATAGGATGCTTTTGTGATAAAGGACGACACACTCCATCTGCAGGAGCTGCATCATTTTTCAGATTTTTAAAGTGGTGGCTTGCAAGTTTTCCCATAGAAAAGACTAGATTCCCGTAATGGATTGCATTGATGTAGTGCATTTCATCTGAAAGCCTCATTGCTTTTATAAACATCATTATTATTCTTTATCCATATTACAGTAACATGTAGAATCCCCTGCTGAGATCCATTCCCTTTGCTGTTAAGTGCTGTCCAAAATACCCAGTGAAACAAATTCTCCCCAAACAAGTCTGGGAACACTTCCTGCATGTGTGCTCTCTTCCCAGGAATGACACTGAGCATGAAACTCCTGTCTCCCAGGTGATGGAACTTGCTGGGCTGTAGAGTCCGGTCACAGAGATGTTCCTTCAGGGAGCCAGAACAGGAGAAGGCGAATTCTCAAATATTGTTGCCACAGGGCAATATGCTGGGGAGTTATGGATGTAGAACTTTTCCCACATAATTGAGTGAACCATTTTAGGTAGACTTCTTAAAATGAATTATTTTCATGTAAAATGAAATGGTTAGAAGTAGGACATTTATGATAATTATTTTCTCAGGGATAAAAAAAAGTCTGTAATTGATACTTCATGGTATCTGAATGTTACATTTATAGATACAGTACAACTTAATATGTTAAGTCCACTGAAGAAAGGGGAGGATCTGCTTTTTTTCCCCTAGGAATAATCCTTATTAGTCTTTGAATGTAACAAAGGAGTATTTTACTCAGTTGATAAGCAAAGTAAGTGAATTTCCCAGTGCTTTCCTAAAGACAGTATTTTAGGTAAAAACATTATGTGTGTGTGTTGGCTGCTTGAATGAGCACTGAAAATTCAAGGTCCTGTTCTCTTTAGTTTCTTCAGGAAATGGATGGTAATTTTTAATGTGGATGTGAGTGGATCCATTCTCTACTTTGAAAGCCACGACAGCTTGTCACTGGGGTATGTTGAAAGCTTTTTGAGGCCTTTAATCTCTGAGGATGAAGATGAGAGGCACCCATTCATCTCTTAAAATGACTTTTGTTTCTCCTTAAAAATGGTTGGTATCCAGCTACTGTGTGTGCGGAACAGAGAATACAACAGTGAAAAGAACAGGACAAGGTGTAACTGCAGCACCATAAACTGACTTTCAGCATTGCTCTCCCTCCTTGTGCAGCTCATCTGGCTTATTAGCAGGGATAAGTGAAAAGATACTGCTTTTCTTCATTTTTCTGTCAGATGCTTAGGTACTAACTATCTTACTTTATGAGAAACCTTAAAATCCCTTACAAGCCATTATGTCCTTGTTTTCTTATTTAGCTTAGATGCCTATATGATGATTATGGCCAGTTAATCATAGGACAGATCTTGAGAAAAGAGGTTTACGAAGAAAATGATTTCCATATTTCATGTTTCTTTTCCTTGGGGACTTAATTTTTCTTCACTTTGTAACTTGGCAGTGTGAACACTGTTACATGGTCCCTGAGGTTTTCCTTCCTGTAAGGAAGAAAAAAAAGCTGGCTTGATTTATGTAGATTTTTGCCTATGTTGCTGAGGGCACGTGTGTCTGAGACAATTACCGAGGTGGTTAAAATAATGAATCTCAAGTTGTGCTGATCAGAATAGGAACAGCTCATGTCTGTTAAACAGTTTCCATGACTGTAGCTTGTTACTTGTTGTGAACAGATCTGAAGTTGAAAAGGTTGCTTTAATATGATTGGAAGATTATGGGTTACAGATGAGAATTTTTTCTTGATTATTTTTTCTGCTGAGGCTCGTAATCAGACAAAAAAGTTTGGGTGGTTATTTTTTTCGTTTTATTTCAACACTGTATTAACCAGTAAATACTGGCACCTAAGGGGAAGCAACATTTGACACCATGAGAAGCAATCTGCAGTAGGTACATAGGGGAATGAAAGGCTCGCATTTGAGGCCTTTACTTACCCAGGCTCGATTTGATAGCAGTGATTTGGCAACTTGCATTCCTGTTGTGAAGTCCTGTGCCCGTATCCAGAGAATGTCACAGCCGTGATTTCTCAAACAGCTAATGTTCGAGGTACCATTAGTGATACCTAGGTCTGAGACTGGCCCAAGCACTCTAGATTACTGCCAAGAAATGTGGCTCGAGACGTTCTTGATCTTACCACATCTTGTGGCCACTCGGGCCAGTGGCTCAAGTTTGGCAAAGGTGGGCTCGGTGCCTCTGTTCCCGGTGTCCTAACTGGGCCTCTGACCTTTCCTCCTGCCTGCTCTCTGTGTTCTAACCAGGCTGTCAGGGGCAGGGGCATCTTGCATCTTGTTCTGCACGTACCAAACATAAAGCACCGTGAGGCCTTTTGTCAGGTGGTTCATAGGGACGCTCCAGTAACAATAATATTGTAATAAATAATAATAAAATCCTGTCTCATCTCCTGAATCTGTTTCTCATACATGCTTCTAGAAAATGAAAACCTTAAAAATCATTCACCTATAAGAACACAATGTTAATCGCATCAAAACCATCTGAAATCCAGCGTTGCTTTCATTATCCTAAAGTCAGCAATATGCTCTCCTCATTGTTCCTTTCTATAGTGGAATTTATTGAGGCTATTCATCCTTCACACACACTGCAGAAGTGCACTTTGTGAAGCTGAGAAAGCTGTGGAGTTAATAGTGTAATAATTCAGCAAGAAAAACTGATTTGCAAGTGACCCATGTATCAGGCTGTCAGTGGTGCTTAAAGTTAGTTCATAAATTCCTGACAAAGAAAGGTGTGGGCTTAGGGGACCACCCTTTTTTATAACTAAAATGGCCTTGTAAGAGTCGGTCACAGGAGCTTAATGCAGACTGTTATTCTTGCATGTAATTTACATACCACTAGAGGAGAGGAGGGAAGGAAAACAACATTTTGTGATCAAGAGCTAACACAAAAACACTAAATCTTGAAGGACCAAGCAGTTCTACTCGAACTTAGACTGTGTCAGAGGTGCTGCAGTGTTCTTTCTACTCCCTGCCAGTTCCTGGGATCTTGAGCAGTCAGTGTTTGAGGGTCATTGTTCTTCAGGTCATACTCAGGCATGTGACTGCCACTTGGGTGTGATATGACGCCATAATTTTTCTGCTTGTGAGGCCCTTATTAGGTCAGTAGTGCTAAGAAAAAGCTGCCTCTCTACCTGTTAATAGTACCACGTTCAAATTAAAAATCACCTAAAAACAAGAATCTGCCAGAATGGAAATTACCTATAAATGCCTGTGCTGCTGTGCAGGCTCTAGGCACTTAATGTAAAGCAGGTAATGCTCTGGGTGAGAAATACAGGCGGGCTTTATTCTTATCAGGCAGTCTCTGAATGGTGAAAGGGTTGTTTTGCCTTGCCCTTCTCTCTTGGGAAGGCTGTGGCCGTTGACAGGGTGGCTCTGCAGTGCCCCAGCCAGTGACCGTGCCACCCATCCAGGGTGCTGGTTACAGGACACCCAGAAATGGACCTCACTGAAAACCTGGTTCCTCTGCAGGGATCAGCAGCGGGGGGTTTCCAGTTGTGGATGTGCAACCAGGTGTGTCACGTGAGAAGCAGTGCCTTCTGTTTCCTGACAAATTAAATGTAGAGGTTTCCAGTACTTAAGGATTGTTTGACAAAAGCATGTTTCTGTGAGTTTATAGCCCTCCTATGTATAGAGTGGATACAGCAGCTCGATAATTGCTGAAGTTATTGATTGCTATAATAGCCCATTAGTCTAGAATGTCCCACCAAGTCAGTCATTACTTCATGTGATTTCAGACAAAAAATGCCAGGTGATAGGTTTCTACACACCACTGCAGGACTGGGATGCACGGATGGAAGTCTTTTTAGTAATTGAAAAGCTGATGTCTATATAATGAAAATATAAATCAGGGGTTTGCACTGAAGCAGTATATTCAGATTACTCACCTGAATTTCTGCATGGGGCACTGGATGATTGCAAATACATTTCATAATGCTTCCTACTAGGCTTTTTCTAGGAACAGGAGCTAATGATCAAGGTACTAAGGTATGAATTATACCTTGAAGACATCTCCAAACAAATTTATTAAATGGCCTAGTGGAAGAAATTATACTATGTGACAAACAGGAATTCAAATCACATCAGATGTCAGCAGCAGTCATATAGGAGTCCAAGAAATTGATTTTCTTTAAAAGGATTTTTATAATTGCCCTTTAGAAAATGAGTATAATGACAGTGTACATAAAATATGTCTGTTTAAAACAAACAGCTGGCAATAGGAGAAGGGTTTTGTTATAACCTATTTTTATCGCATCTTTTTCCTGCCTAGCACTGGGAAGTTATGGTTCAAAAATGATTCCACAAGATGGGCTTTAGTTGACAGTACAGTATCAGCCGCCATAAGTTCCTTATGGGTGTTTTATAGGATAACAATTAAATGTTTTGTATTGTTTAAAAGTTGTCTTTAGGGTGCTGTGACAAACAGCTACTGCACTCAACAGCATAACTGGAAGTGGATGCACATGACCTGATGTGTTTGAGAAGAACCTGAAATTTGTATTACCCCTACTAAAAATGCTAAAATTCTGTTTTACCTTTGTTCTTTGCTGACTGTACTATTGTTCCTAGGAAGAAAAGCCTGTGTTCTCACTGTTTACCTCCCAAGCTTACTGAAAGAATTGCTATGGAGCCAGTGAATATTGAAGTTTATGGTATTAATAGAAAGTCAGAACCATAGGTCTTATTCAAGCAAATTACTGCAAAGCATGGAATTTCTTCTGTCATCAAAAAAAGCTGAGTAAAAATGGAGCAATTTATTAAGGTAGCTGGTGGGGGAGAAACACCATTACCATTCTTGACATTTAGAGAAGTCAAATTACAGCACTTCACGTTGTTGCCCAGGAAAATGTGCCTGTGAGGGACAAAAGGATGCGACTTCCTGCATTTTGTAAAGGGTATTTTCTGCAGGGTCTCGTGCTAGCACGCGGGTGATTGTGTATTCCCTGCCGCAGATACAATCTCCCCTTTGTGGCACAGTTGCTCTGCTGTTCATGTGTGCGAGAGCACAGCAAACAGCTCACAGTTCTTCCATTTTCGTATTCCATCACTTCAGGTCTTCACTCATTTGTTGTTTTCCGGAAGAGCTGCGTAATGCCAAGGGCAGTCATTTCCATGAGATCAGATTTACTGATTTAGCTGCACCTTTAGATCAGTGGCCTCCAAACTTTTTTGATTGCACACCCCTGTTAGTTACAAATACGTTTCAGCACACTCTTTCAATACAGTATGTGTTTATTAGTACTTCTGTACTAATGATTATGTATAATATCAGACATACACACAAATAGAAATTAAAAAAGGATAAAATAATACTGAAACACACATCATTTTAAAAATTATATGTCATTTTATCTCTTCCCTTTGGAGACTTTGGATCAGACCCTATGGATAAAGGCATATTTCCAACTCTGACTGTGTCTTTAAAAGCCACAGTCTCTTCCTAGCTTCTGAATAAACCCCGTGTCTTTCATGTTCATTTGTTAAGAAAGGTAGGATATATACCAGAAGATGTTTGAGAATCTATTATTAAAAGTGCAGGGGATATTAAAAAAATGTTTGATTATTAGACGAAATGCATAATTGGGCACTTCAAAATATATATATTTGCTGTTTACTTTGTGGGAGAGCTTCTAAAAGAAGTGTTTTCCAGTTTTAGAGTGTTAATTTTGAATATTATGAAATTCTATTCAAAGCTGTTTAAAAGGCTTAGTAATTTTTAAATAAAGTGAAGCAACTTGTTTCAGGCCTAAGTGTCTATTTTATATGGAAATATATTCTTAATCCATATAGTTTGCTAAGAAAATTACAAAGAAATATTTTTCCAGTCAAGATGAAATACTGTTTGGCTGGTAGAGCAGTTTGAGTTGGGAAAACTAGTCGTTAACACAGTCCCACAAAGGCAGAATGCTTTTCACAGTGACCTTCAAGAAAGCCTTTGTTTCACAAGAGGGAGCAGCAAGGGGGTGTGGATTGCCTGGCTGGAGAGCCTGGGAGCTCTGGGCTCTGCCTGGCCCTGCCTCCGTCCCCAGTTGGGACCAGGACACAGCTCCGGGAGCCAGGGAGTTGCAAGAACAGCATAGCTGTACATTCCCTGGCTTTTAAAGATGTGTTTATAGACTTCTAAGACTTATGCTCTTATAGGAAATATTTTTTTCCATTTGCAGTTATGTTTTCAGTGGGTTTGAGTGCTTGCTATGAGACTAAAAAGAGCAAAATAAATAAAACCCCCTAAAGCCTGTAGCTTCGGTGAAACAGCTTCTGTCATACTGGGACAGGGCTCCCTCTGATATTTATGGGTGGGAGAAGGGGCTTGTCCCTGCTTTTGTATGAGGGGAGCGTATCTTTCCCGTAATGTTTTGCAAGCACTGTGAAAGACGACAGTCCTATGCATACGTGTGTGCCTGTGTCTGTGTGCACACACACTGACAGTTCTGCGTGTGAGCCTCGCTCAGCCTGGCAATCGCTTTGGGGTGTGACCCTCGTACCACAGCTAGTCTCTGTGTGGATGGGGTGCCATCTTCTTATGTCCTTGTCTGAGGGCGTCAAAACTGCTTTCTTGGCTCTTCTGTGGTTTCTGGCCCATCTCAAGGGCCTGGCTTTAGGGAGAGGTCGATGCTTCTTTGTGGGAATCCCTGTGCAAAGTGAGTTGGGTCTCTGCTGTGGAGGGTGGCTATCCCAGGGCTCAGACTGGTCCTGCTGGAGGGGGCACAGCCAGGGAGAGACTTCTGTCTTCCCTGACATACTGACCCAATGCCCCATCTCAAGCTTGAGATTGGACTCATCAGACCTTGTTAATTTTGTAGTAATTTTGGTTTTCTGAACTCCTATTTTCTCTCAACAAAAGAAGTTAACAGTTCTGAGAGAAATATTCAGGTTTTGAATAATCAAAATCTGTTCACTGTTCCTCTTCCTTTCTAGGGGGACTGAAATACCTGAACCAGCAAACAGTGTAGGATTTGGAGACTTTTTTTAAACTAATTGTATTTTTGCACGTATACCAGCCCCATTGTACTCCTTAAGATGCTTGGAGCTCCATGTGGAGGCTCAAGAAGGACTCCCTAGTCTTCCTGAGGAGGTTGTTGTGTACGTTGCTGCTGTTTCAGGTGATCACAGACTATTTCCTGAGAGACTTGATGTGTCCCCTGGGCAGGGTGAGGGGGTGCCTGGCACAGAGTCCTGGGGCAGAGCTCCCTGGGCTGGGCAGGATGGGCAGGAGTTGCTGCACACTCACTGTGTCACACCTGGCACCTTGCAGGGGCTGTCCTGGCGATGTGACACGGATGGCACAGAGCTGGCCTCACTGGCACAGCTCCTGAACTGCTGCAGGGGGACCAAGTTCTGCGTTTAACCCAAGCGCAGCACACCTTGGTGTTGCTGCAAACCATTCAGCAGCTGTAGTCACAGCCATGGTGAAAGGCTTCCTTGATGGTATGAAACACAGAAATGGAGAAAGAAGAGCAGGAACAAAGAAAAACATGAAATTTTTGCATAAACTTGGTCACAGTAATGACATGAAAGGTTTTGTTTGCAGCCATTATTTAAATCAAACTATTTAAAGATTAACATCATTGCTTGCATTAGGGACAACTTTATTATTTTCCTGCCTCTAGAAGTGCTCAGGATTTTTCTGTTGATTCCACTGAGAGCTGTTGTAAAATCCTTGTAATACCAAGTTTACATGAGAAGGAAGCGTACAGATTCTTCATAATGCTATAATATACAGAAGTGTATCTCACAAACCTATTTAATGGGAGTTGTGAAATAAACACAGGATGGTATTCTTCCCTTTTTTTTAAAAAAAAAAAAGCTGTCAAAAGGAGAAGGTTGATCTGTGGTTTAAGTCTTTATGCCACCAAGGCAATTAACGTGAAACTGAAGTTTTTATACTGGCCTTCATTAAGGGGCATTGCCACAGCCCCCTCACGGGTACGATACAGAGTGACTTAGAAGGCTGCAGCTTCTGATAAAAACTAAACATCAATATGCTGAACTACTGGGAGTATTTCTTGTCCTAGTTCCAAGGATTTATGTCTCCGTCTAGTGAGGACACCATCGCGCTTGAAATGGGAGAAATGCGAAGCTGACCAGAAAATACAGCCGTTCTCTAAGAAAAGAGTTACTTTTTCAATAACAAATTGACTTTAGAATTGATTATAAATCCAAAAGCAATTACTTACTTGTGAACTTAAGTTAAAGCAGATTGCAGGGTAGTTTGGATTTAAATAGGTGGCAATATGTATCCATTACTCTGTTCAATATGCTAATGGAAACGAGGTCAGAATAATAAAGCATCTAATGAACAAAAAACCTTGAGAAACAGTATCTGATCTATGTTTAGCTTTCTTAATTACAGGATAGCAGCAGTGAAATGCAAGCTTTCATCAGACGATATTTCTTTCAGAAACCTGAGAACCAGAACACCTGTAGTGCTGGAAAATTAGGCCAGGGTTCTACAGAAGTAAAAAGGCTGTACAAAGCAAAATACTGCATATGAGACTAGAGGTGGCAGAAAATGTCCACCTTTGTGGTAGTCTGCCATAGTCATGGCCCTCGTCGATGGCCCTACAGGCTTGCAAGGTTGACTTTCCAAATACACACAGTAATGCCGAATAATGGTACCACCAAAAGGTGTATCCTGTCCACAAAGGAGAGATCAGAGGTGGGGAGCACGTGGTGTGCCAGCAAGGAAATGACAGGAATGTCTGCAGTGGCCTGGGACAGATGATCTCCAGGAGGTGAGGCTGTCAGAATCTGCTCAGACCATGGGTGTCATGGCTTGTACCTGTGTAGTCGTCACTTGGGTGGCGGTGGGTGGAGCAAAGGTCTGGCACCACTCAAAAGAGGCTTTAGCAAAATCCAAGGACCGTCAGCCCTCCCAAGTGACAGAGTGAGGATGTTAGAAATTAAACAATGAAAGTACCAGAAAACAAAAAAGCAAGAAGGATGCTAAACTAATCTGACTTAGGTTCTGCTTTGAGACAAGGTTAAACTTTGATGCACAGTGGTTCCTTCCTACTTAGAGTTTTCTTTGCATCTGTGAATGTAAATGCAATGTAGCAGGCAAAAACCCAGCTAACCACCACCACTAAAATAAGCAAAACCCTAAAAAACTTGAAAATGGTATTCAAAAAGCTGTGGTTTGGTGCGTTTTTTTGTTTGTTTTCTTGATGGTTTTGTGGGGTTTTTTGGTATTTGTTTGCTTGGGGTTTATTTGTTGCTGTTTGGGGTTTTTTAACATGACAGGAACCTGAAGCCTAATGTAGAGACACGGGAGAAGATAATTTTTTACACAAATCTCTGTGAAGAAGGTTGGGGAGATAGCCGTTCTGGAAGTGTTATTAAAGGGATCATGTGAGTTGATAGTCCTTAAAAAAAAATTCTGATGAGACTGCCAAACAAATGCTGGAGTATGTGGTCAGAAATTACCAACAGCACATATTATGACCCAAAATTCCTAAAGGCTTTGTCCTTCTCCCCTTTATACCTGCTAATAAGAAGGGTTGTATTTTCGATTATGATTTTAAAAAGATTCCAGAGGAGAGCTAGAGGACTCATGGCATGAAGTGCCTAATGTCTGTTGTGGGGAAAAGAGATAGAAACCATAATAAGAAATTGAATGAATGGACACAGAGATGGATATCATATTTTGGGGAAAAGACAGTGCAGTTCAGAAGACAAGTCAAGCCCCACAAATCCGTGGCAGTTCCCTGAAGGAGTAGCAAAGCAGGTGGATAAGATAAAGCGTGATGATAGACTTTCAAAATGGCATTTGACAAGATCCCTTGCCAGTATTTTTAAAGAAACTTAGCCACAGTGTATTTGTTGAAGGAATAAATAATCAGTCAGGGATTCAAAGAAATGGTCAGGAGATAAAGTGTGATAACAAAACTTGCATATGAGATCAAGTTATTCAAGGAGACAATGAAGTGAGTCTGGATGTGAATATGAGATGAAATATCTTGTGATACTGGGTGACTGGGTTATAAAATGTCAAATGGAATTGAATGTGACTAAAATGCAAAATAATACACATGAGAAAGAATAATTCCTTAGAAGTGCTTGTTTCTGATCTGAACACAAGCACTAACAAGGAAATTTATAATTGACAATTCAGAAAAATTCCAGAGTTTTGCTCTGTAATCACATTAAACAGGAGCATTAAAGATTATTATGGGAATAGAAAACAGAAAGAAAAAATGTCATTGTGTCACTGTATTTGCTGATGATATACATGGACTAGCATGCACAGTTCTGATGAAACTGTCAGTCAGAAAGACGTAGTAAAACAAAGTGGTACAGATGGAAGTAGCAACCGTGATGAAAGATGGAGTATATTCCATGTGGAAAATTACTAAATTGACTCCTCAGCCTGGAGAAGAGTTTTTGTTTTGTAACTCATGAGTGGTTTGAGAACTGGTAGGGCAAACCTGTTCTTCAGGTGCTTTCTGAACGTGTTGAAGATGGTGTACCCCCCAGTCCAGACTGAGGGAGAGGGGATAGCAGAAACTTGCAAAGTGCTGTTACAGTCAGGGCATATAGAGAAGTGTCAGAGCTGGAAAGCAGGGAGTAGTGGTGTTGTAAGAGTGGTTGGATAAGTGAAAAATATCTCCAGACTGTCATGGCCAGCGTCTTTGGTTGGAAATGCTCAGCAGGAGGATACATCTGTATGCCTGGAGCACTCACAAAATGTGCTCATCTTTAGAAATGAAGAAAAGAGGAAATCAATCTGCTTTGGATTCTTGGGATTAGTCCTTCATCTCCTCGTACTACCCCAGGTGAGTGCAGTGGGGTGTGAGTAGCAGTGTGGGTTTAGGGAAGCGGTAGCCTGGGGCAGCTCTGCATGTTCTTTTCAAAAGAAATAGAGTTCTAGGGATTATTGGAGGGCACTGAAGATATGTTCAATTTGATTTACACAAGCCAAACCTCATCTACTTCCCCAAGAGTATCCCTGATTACATGCAGTCTTGTTTTGAAATCCTCACAGTGGGGAGAGGCAGGTTTCCTTTTCAGAGCAGGAGTGTTGGTGTGTCTCTGATTCTGCAGCTTCTCTATGTAGCGGAAAGAAAGGTTCAACCCAGTAACAGTAGAGCTAAATAAAACGGTTTTGTGCTCTACCTTCTTGTGCCTATTAAAGCTGAAAATGGGGTTTAGGGAAAAAACATACGAATCTTCCTCTCTCAGCATGAAGCTTATTCTTTTCATAAGAGAGATACAAGCCTGACTTCCCTGTCATTTAAAGCAAGCAATGACCTTTTGTGCTTTGAGGTGCATGAGTACCTCTTGTATTGTTTGAGTTCTCCTTGAAGAGGAATAGTGAAGAACATGGCTGCAGCTGAGATACACTAAACCTGCAGGTTCACGTTGCCACTGTGGGAAGGAAACAAAGCTGTCACTTGTTTATGTCCTTGAACCAAGGCACAGTCCTGGTGTGCAGAAATCACCACTGTGCAGTGCACATAAACACAGAGTTTTCGCAGCTGAATTCCTATTACTGTTAGGGAAAGAATTTCTTAGACTATCTCTGTAAGTTTTTAACAAATGTGGACGTGTCTGTCTAGTGCCCAGGTAAGTTACTGCTCAAACCACTTCCCTTGGTGGTTTCATTGTGTCGGTATAAGTTACACTTTTTGCCTTACTAAAACCAGTACTATTCTCTCACGTACGAAATGGTGATTCCTCAGTGGGATAAAACCTTTCATGCCAGGCCCCTGCCTACATGTTTTGAAGACGCGCCTTTGTTCCTTCTGCCCTGCTACTCCTTGCTCTCAGGAGGAGCTGCTCTTCGTGCTTGTCTCCTTGCTGAAGGCCATTCAACCAACCTGCCCGTGATGGGGCTGCTGAAGCTCTGGGGGTGTTGTCTCAGCCCTGACATCAGTAGGGTGTTGGTGTCGCCTTGCACTCCCCTGTTGGCCTGTTCCTGTGTGCTGCTCCACACCTCACACCCTTCACAGAGCATCGATGGGGTGTTACTGGCAGTTTTAGTCTTGGCCTAGCATCTGCTGTGCAGGGCGCTAACGGGAATGGTGTGGGAGTGGTCTAGGATGCTTCCCATCTAGGATGGTACAAGTGGGAATGTTGCCTGGAAGTTTAGCTGTGTGACTGCTTTCCTGGCTGGTTTTACTTGTGCTTAGTTACATGCAACTTTTTGAAAGAAGAAATGAGGTGAATGTTTAAATGATATTGAAATGGGTAATAAACTGTCCCTTTACTGTTCTCCCAGTAAGGAACTTAAAAAAGATTTGAGCAAAAACAACCCTCCAGCCAGCAAGTTTCAAGCAGTCTGACATTCATTGTTCTGATCTGTCATGAACATAAACATGGAAATGCATGAAAAACCTGTGATAGTAAATAGTGAAACCACATGCAACTGAACTATACTTGCACTAGGAGTTTTCTGATCAGGAACTGTTGTCTCTGCCATGTACTGTCTTTGTAGGAAGGCTCAGGCTTTGCCACTGGGCAAACTGTACGTGGGGGTTTCTTTGGCTACTGAAAACATATGAAAATCTATGAATTTATGCCATCTGGGAAGCATGAAATTAGATGTCTTTGCCAAGTTATTATTAGAATAACTATATTAAAGCAGTATCAGTATTGGGTTTTGCCTTTCTGTACTATTTATGTTGAACTGGCTTTATTACCCCCATAAATCTTTCTATTCTTGGAGGAGTACAGAAAATGCCAGGAGGATTTGGCATGGTCTGTGCTATTTACCAAAGTGTTGATCTTCAAAACCTGGTACAATGTACTGATCCAGGATATATTTTGACAGACTCAAGCCCGTGTCAGTCTGGTCATAGTAGCATTTGGAGAAGGGGTTAGACAGTAGGAAGCAGAGTGCATATAGATGTGATCCTGGTTGCTCTTTTGCAGCATCAGATGGATTCGTGCAGCAGAAACATTTCTAGTGAAATTGGAAGCTTTCTTGTACTGCTGCTAGAGAATTCAGAGTTGTTTCAATGTGCACAGTTGACAACCATGAATTAACAGCAAAGGCTGATGATTATGCTGGATGGTATGTATACACCACCAGACAGAATGCTGAATGGGATAAAATGAATTCTAGCTGAAGTTTAATAATTTTGGAGTAGATAAAGTAGGGTGTGCCTGTGTGTGTGTGTGGAGATTGTTAGTGGCAACCAGCACATGGCTGAGTCTCATTTGAGACACCAATTGCTGTGTCACTGCAGGCTGTAATCAGTGAAACAGTTCAGCTTGGAAAAAGGGGAATAGCTTTTCCTCTTCGTTGTCCAGAAGATAGCCATGTGTGCAGTGCTTTTAGGTTTTAAAATCTCTGATACGGATTTTTTGTGACCTCATACAGAATGACTTGCTTGTGATCTGTATTTACTATCCCAAGAAGCTCATGGCTTGCCTAGTAATGCAATACCTGAAAAAGAACAGAGTATTATTATGCCATAATCCTTATGGATGTGCAGGGAGCACTGGGACCTGATCTGCTTGAGCTGGACTTGTGAATTTTCTGATAGCCAATTAGAGACACTGCGTACTAAAAACAATTGCAGTTTTTATTGGTTTACTATGACCAATGCTAAAGTAAAAATGTAAAGATAGTGCTTAAAAGTTTGTGACATTGACTCATAGATGGAGTATTTCTTTAAGTGGAAATATGCAGCACATGCAGATAGTGAGGCAAAGCATTCTGAAGTCTCTAGGAAACATACAGGAGAGTATAGAATACAGTAAGGCACGGAATTGCTGTTCATTTTAATGCTCACACACGGGTAGGAAACATCTGTTGTAGGAGTTTCAAAGTATCTTTCCCCTTTTCTGAGATGAGCACAGATACTCAGAAGTATGTGCTGATACACTCTGTGGCTTCATACTCAGCGCTCAGCAAGGCAGTTAGGGTCCCGGCTCACGTAAAGAGGAAGTGCAGTGTGACGGGCTGCGGTGTTCAACCTCAGGCATCCTGCTGGATGCCGAAATCAGCTGGAGAGCTGCAAAGCCAACCTGAGCCTGCAGCAGTGAAACATCAGACCACCCCTGGGTCACCTGGGGGCACTTCAGAGAGGAGCACGGGCCTGCTAAAGCCAGGCAGCGGAGGAGAGCCTGGGTGCATTCCTGGTTCTGCGGATGCTCCCAGGCCCGGCTGCCTCGGGAGCGGCGGGCGAGGGCCGGGCTGTGGCCCTGAGCCAGCAGTTACTGCCTGCTCGGGATCTGAGTTCACTTGGCCCTAGGAGCAGTCGTAACCGTCTTAAGCCTACTTTGCGTGGGGAGGTCTTACATTCATGAACTTTATATTATTATTATTAGGAATTGACATCCCAGGGATATTTAGAATAGGTTCAGTTTCACAGTTTGCTTACTTCCAGTGATTAAATGCTTTTGGCACAGAATTTATGAGATGAGAGCTTGATGTTCTCAATATTCTAGCGAACCCATAACTTGAACACGAAATTCTGAATTATATTTTAATTAAGAAGTTTTTGTTGTTGAATATTTCAACAGTAAGTACTGATTTTTTTTCCATTTCACCAGGTGTTTAAGGAGATGTGAAAAACACCATATTTTACAGCAGGTGGTTAGGCGGAGTCTCTCTTTTAATGATGTCATCTTGGTCTCAGGAGGCAGAAGTGTTGCTTTAGATTTCCTAAATTTTGAGACTGGAACTCTATCCTGAGGATTCAACATTAATAATATTTTTTTTTTTTTTTTTTGGTCTAGAAAAGGCTCTGGTCTGAATTAGAGTATTTCCCTCAGATGAAGGAAATAACTCACTTGGAAGAAGTAAGTAGTCATGTCTGAATCAATGAGGGAAGACAAATGCGTTCATTAGCTGCTAATATTTTGATGAATCCTGAAATCTAGAAGTACTACTGGGCAAGTAGGGAATTTCATAGTCTTAAACAGTTCAGTGGCTCCTTAGGCCCAGGTATTCCTTTTGGTGTGTTATTTCTGCAGTGAGCTGCACCAAGGAGATATTCCAGTCCCAGATGTAATCAGTATCTTTACAGACCTTTTTATTGGACAATCCAGTCTTTGGCTGCTGGTGATGACTTCAATAATTGCATGATTCAGTTGTCTCTGCCCATTTTCCTTCTGTCAGATAAGCTGCATTCAGCTTCAGAGAGGCTTCATTTTTCCTTGATGTAATTCTTGTTCTTTATTGAAATTGGTTCAATAACATAAAGTGTCAAAATTGGAGTTTTACATGGCAAAAAGGGAGAAGGATTAATTTCTTCTATTATAAAATAATCAGAATTATATAGGGCAAGAGGAATATAATTTTCTTGTTCTCCTTCTAAACAATATCTAGGCAGTTTTTTTGGAAAGTAATAAAGATGATTCACATAGCTGATAAAAATCTGTCACTCAGGGCACAAGAAAAATTACAGTAAATTGGAATTACAATATTTAGAGCACATTCTATTTCAGATCATACATAAATTATGGACAAACATTTATAACATAATAAGAAATTTTAAAACACCTACTTTGAATTTTCTTTATTCAAATATTTATGCCTAAATAAAGGACTGTAAAATACAATAAGGCTCAAAAGTGAGCTTTCTGTAAGGAAGCCATATTTCAACACAAACCTTGCTGTCTTTCATGTATCCCTCTTGGAACTAAATTGTTCCAGTTCTTCCCATCTCTCTTCATTTGCCCTTTTCTAGACAGCCTTTATCTCCCCATGGCCTTCAGTTTATTCACTTTTATGCAGTATTCCAGTAAAGGAATTCCCAGTGCAAGACAGCAAATACTTTGCCTGTATAATAACATAGACTGCCTCCGTTTCAGTACTTGCCATGTGAGTTTTACTTACGAAAAAAGTACAGCCTTGCTTTTTGATCACAAGCTTCCAAACCTGCTGAACACCTGCACAACGTACACAGCCGTTGTTAATTTTCCTTTTGACTCATTTGGTGCTTGCTGTGTTGTAGAGGAAAATCAGAGGTGCTAATGCTGCAGGTTTCTAACACCAAGCTCAATAGCTGGGGATGCTGCTGAAAGGTATCAGTTAAAAACTGACATTAAACTTGTCAGGTCAAGCTCTGTGGTTTTCATTTAAACTTCCAGCACTGGATTCAGTAGTAAATTAAATAGTCGGGGTTTTTAACTTAAAGTCAAATATGTTCTAAAAGCACTTTGCTGGTTTGTGCCCTATAATGCAGATAGATCCCTGATGTTGTGTTGCTGGCTCTGTTGTTAATGAGAGTTCAAACAGATTACCAAATCTGTACCGCTCACTCTTCAGGTATATGAGTAGTACTTCAAGATTCTAGTTTAAAAATCTTTCCCATATTTTAAGGACTTGGTACATAGTGCTGAGGTGTTGTTAAACATGAGACATAGAAAATTTCTGTTCTTCTACTCAATCCCTGAGTAGGCAGACCTGAGTGTAGTACCTAAAGAACAAGTGACTGTAATCAGGAGTTGTTCAGTGACCTTCACCAGGGCAGAAGAAAACTTCAAATTAGGCTTGGACACTACTCACAGAAACACAAACTCTTGCTGCAAGAGACTCCATCGCTGTCATTGGTGCTGAGAGCCAGAATCCCTCAAGTCACAGTCACCCTTCATTCCAGACCCTTCAGGGAGCCCTCCAGGTGGCAATAAAGGACTAACAGTAGTGGGCTCCAATCATGGTGAAATATTTTAAAGGAGGTTGTAGTGAGGTGAGTGTTAGTCTCTTCTACCAGGTAGCGAGTGGCAGGATGAGACAAAATGGCCTCAAGTTGCACCAGGAGAGGCTTAGATTGGCTATTAGGAAAAAATTCTTCATGGAAAGGGTTGTCAAGCATTGGAACTGACTGCCCAGGGAAGTGGTAGCATTACCATCCCCGGAAATACTAAAAAAATATGTGGATGTGGCACTTGAGGACATGGTTTAGTGGTGAACATGGTGGAGGAGCTGGACTGATGGTTGGATTTGATGATGTTAAAGGGCTTTTCCAACCTTAACGGTTCTGTGATTTTAACTATTTAACTAGCTTGGAACAAAACCTGCTCATTCAGAGCATTGGCTTTACTTCTTTTGAAAAGGGGACAGAAATTTCGCGTTATTGGTTGTCTACAGTTTGCATAGAATTGTAATGTTGTCCTCATTTTCCCAATTTTAAAATTGCCTAACGTTAATACTTTTTTCAAATGTAAAGGAGAATGGTTTTTAGGTGGATGATTTGTCTAATTAACTTATTGTTGGTAGTTATATCACAGCCCATACATCTGCTGTTGCTTCTCAGCATTTTTCTGATTTTATTCAAACTATTATTTAAATTTTGGAACACCCCCCACCAAACCTACAGAAATGAACGTTGACTATTTTTCTTTTCTGGCCTGTTTTTACTAAAAATGCTTCTTTTCACTTTTGTAACATTTTCCCCCCGGTCATAAATGCTAGAAAATAGGTTTAATTGCTGTAAACATTTTGCAAGTTTATATCATCTTTTCATAATTTACCAGAAAATTACTGAAGTACTTCAGTTATTTTAAGATAAGTTTGATTGCCTTATGCTTAAATTTTCAATGACACTTGTTAGATGTGACTGTCAATTTACTGCCTCCTTTTCCACAAGCAGTAACAAGGATATGTTAAGAGCTCTTTTTACTTGTCAGATAAAAAGGCAAAAGTCTATTCTTTTCAGCACCAAAAAAAAGAAATTTTGAGGGTTTTTTACCCACCACATATAAGTATTAGGATTTTTCTCATCAGTTTTATGTAACTGATAAATCCAAAGAGACTTGGACCAAACTTTCAAACAACATTCTGCTACACAGGAAATGTCAATGTGGAGAGAGACAGATTCAGAACATTACGGTCATGTGAAAGCTGTGTGACACTACGACTCTTGGCTCATCCTACCATTAAAAAAGAATGGAAAAGAGAGTTCAGCAGGAATAAGTTTCTTATATGTGCAACAAAAGGCTTGAGGAAGGGAAGTGAAATGGGAGATAAAGAGTGTTGAGAGAAGACTATTAGAGCAGAGGGAGATTAGTTAAAAGAGAATATTACCATGGAATAAGAGGAGAAAAAAGCATATGCTCTTTATATGCTGATTTATGCTGTGTGACTTACATCCACTGTAAGGAGCCTAATAAGTTTAAGTCACAAGGTGTCTTGGCAGACAAAGGACATCTCTATGGGGGGAAAGAAGGTATTTTGCTCATCCAATTAAAAAAAAAAAATGACAGCTTCCAGTTTCATATAACTCTCTTAATTAGGGGTTTTTTTAGGCTTTCTTTTTTCCCCCCAGACTAAGCTCTGTTAGAGTATGAAAAGGGGTATTGGCCTGTACAGCCATGTACGGGGAAATCCAGTGTTACTGCATCTAGAGTTGTTGTCAGTGTTGTTGCTCACTGGTGTCACGTGGTTTGATTTGGGATTTTGTGCTGGTTTTTTCTAAAGCAAATTGTGTATCCAAGACTTCAGAGACTGCAGAGAACAGTGTTTCTGGGCGCAGGCAAATTTGTGTACATGGGTAAAAGGCAAGTGCCTGATGCAGTTGACTACCAAATTCAAAACATTTTTCAGGAGTACAGGAAAGTAGAAGTGGCTTGGACACCTTTAATTTTGAGATGTAGGACCATTATCAGAAATATAGCCAGGCCACCTCTGCTTGTTTAAAATCTAGTGTAAAGCTTTCTCTCCTGTGTGTCAAGGCAGCTCATGACATTTCGGTTTGAAAGAGGTTGCAGACAGGGGTAAGATCACAGCATGGTTCAGCTTGGAAAGGGCCTCAGGCAGGCTTGAGTGCACCCCCTGCTTAAAGCAATTGGCTCTGGGGTCAGACTAGGCTTCTCAAGGCTTCATTCAGCCACAGCTTGGAAACCTCTGAGGATGGAGGTAGAATAACCTCTGGGAAACCTGTTGTGCACTGCTGGGCTTTCTTATGGAGGGAAAGGTCTTTTGTCAGCCTGTTCCTCAAGCCTGTACAGATTCTTCTTGATGGCAGCCCTGCCCTCAAGTGTACTGACAGCTGCCCTCATTTTGGTAGTATCTGCAGATCTGAAAAGTGGGCAGTCTCTCACCTCTTCCCTGGCATCGATAAAGGTACTAAGCAGGACAAATCTCAGGATTGATCCCTGAGGTGCTTCACTTGTCACAGGCATCAAGATGGAGTACAGACTAATTACCATCACCCCCTGATCCTGATCATCCAGCCATTCTTTTCAATCCAGCCTTCTGGACTGTAGTGACCTAAAAAGAATCATGTGGGACATGGTGTTGAAAGCCTTGTCAAAAGAAGTGATTTTTAATGCTCTTTCCTCATCCACAGATGTGGTTGCTTTATCATAGAAGATAATCAGGTTGGTTAGCTGTGTTTTTTCCTCAGTATGTATGCTTTTTCCCTTATTCTCCTCTATATGCTCAAAAATGTGTTCCAAGAGGACTCTGGACATGATTTGCTGAGTGACTTGGGTTGTGTGGCCTGTAGTTCCCCACACAGACCTTTTGACATTATTGGAAACACTCTCCAGTTGCTGGGTGTCTCTCCTGGTCTAGTGGTGACAGAGAATGGCCTTTAAAGGACACACCCAGTTTTCTTAGCACACTCAAAAGTGACTTGTTGGATCCCAATGACTTGTAAGGATCAATCTCAAATAATTTCTCATGTGGTGCTGATAGTTCAGCTTCTCTTTGAGCCTCTTGGCACCAAGAACAGAGGCCTAGTTGTAGAGTGCCAAGGCAGAGGTGGTGTTGAATAGCTGAGCTCCATTTGTCTGCTGTTTGTCACCTGCCTCATCAACCAGCAGGCCCAGATTTACCTTATTCAGCCTTTTGCTGCTAAAGGAGCAGTAGGATATGTGGCTCAGCCCAGCCTATTCCTGCAAATTCCGAGGTTTTTTTTACTAGTGGATAGCCTCAAAGGCTGGGAGAGGCTGTGCAGGCCTTTCACAGAGTAAGAGCCATAGAATGGTTTGGGTGGGAAGAAACTTTAAAGATATCCGTTTCCAACCCCACTGCTATGGGCAGGAACACTTTCCATTAGACCAGGTTGCTCCAAGCCCAGTCCAAACCTGGTGTTGAGCACTTCCAGGGATGGAGCAGCCACAGCCTCTCTGGGCAAGGGATCTGATGTGCTCTGCCCATGTTACACAGGCATGGCCTCCTGTCAGTGCCCAGACGTTTGGATGTGGTGCCAGCTCTCACACAACTTGGAGTGCAAGGAGCCCTGTGTGGAAGGTAGAGCTGTGGGACTGAGGGCTGGAGATGGTAAACTTGGCACTCTGGGGTTTTGTTTCTTTGCTTAGGTGATCAAAAAGTAGCTCAGTGTGGAGTCAAAACAGATTTTGGTCTTTTGCCTTCCTTTGTAGCCTGAGGAAGGTTTAGTGCCTCCTGAGAAACCTCTGTCTCACGTGGTTAATCCCTCTGCTGTTGAGGTTGTGAGTATGACCTGGGAGGAGCCCAGGCGGTGTGTGGGCTGCTTCCTGGCCTGCCTCCCAAGGGATGCCACTCACTTGTGCATGGATAATGGACTTACTGGGAGTTCTGATGTCTTGAGTCTGTGTACTGAATGGAGGTGAGCTCCTGATATCTTATTAGAAATAGACCTCTGTAGAATTAAACGTTTCAGTTGGTTGAATCCAGATTTTTTAAATTGTAGCAGGTCAACTTCTAACAGTTTCCTGACTTAAGAAGTTATATTTTATTTTGCGTATATTAAAGGTTTAGCCATCAGTACAAAGAGTGGAAAAAGCACGAGAGCTTTACAAATATGAAAAATAGTGTGGCTGTAAGGGTATAGTATTTGAAAATAATGAATTATAATTGTGTTAGTGAATAATGAACTGTAATGAAGTTTGTTTCTATGAGCTATGGGACCAGTTTGGCATCTGTTTATGCCTAGTAAAGCTCCTGTTACTCAGAATATTTTGTATGGCTCAGAAAGAATTAAAGACGTTTTGTTTTTCTCAGTAAAACAGATAATGAAAGCATTGACTTTATCATAAACTTTCAGTTTTATCAAAAACCTAAACCATCTATAATTCACATGGATATATGATTTTTCAGAGTTAGTTTGATGTTTAGTTTGGAATTTTACTCTGTTTCCTGACACTGAATGATTTAGTTTAATAACATCAACAGTTTGTTGGTGTAGTTTCAGAGGTTTTAATGGATTTATGCCAAGAACTGTGAAAGCAAAAGAAAAATTGCATTCCTTATGGTAGTTACAATTTTAATAAGGTTATTTGCACATTTTAAAATTAATTCTATATGTAATGAAAATAGTGGTTCCAGTTTCTTTTTCATCTTTTTGTATCACTTTTTTATAATTCTGTGCAATTATTTCCTAATATGCTGTAGGTAATTACAGGTATTACGTGTATGAAAAACCAGTATTGGCAGCTGTAATTTCATGGCATGAAAAAAGAAAGAAAAGCAGGGGGAAAGGAAGCACAGCCTTTTGTGTTTGAGGGGACCTAAGGCTTGGCACAGTGAACTGGGGAAGATTTCTTACTCCTTGCATTTGAAAATCTCCACATAAAGTCTGTGGTAGGAGAAGCAGTGACAGTAACACATGTTCCCTGTAGTGGAAGATTGATTTCCCTCGGTTGTAAATGTGTCCCCAACCTGATGGAGTAAAGCACCCTGTTCTGCAGGCAAGGACATTGTTTTTGAGCTGATTCAAGGGGCAAGAATACATTTTTATGCATAAAATTTTGGAGTGAATTATGAGCTGTGTGATTGCAAAAGTTAAGGCTTAAATTATTAAACAACTATTCAAAGATAAGCCACTTAGACAAGCAGTCACTTACTGCATGTGTGAACCCGTCTAAAGTCAATCTCATACATAATGAACATCTTAGAGGGAAGAATCACAAAGTGAAATGACTATCTCCAGGTATCTCAACATAATAAGGACATTGTGAAGCAGCATTGCTTTGTGTAGGGAGAGATTTTGCTGTTTGGAGTTCTTTTTTTCCGTGTTTGTGTTTCTCATTTGAAATTGGCTTCCCTAAGAGTGAAAAATCTGTCCCTACTGTTTTTAGAGTATACTTTGAGTAAAGCTTAGCTTTGGATAACTGGAAATTAAAAAGTGTGTCTAAGAAACTCATGCATCCTGACTGAATGTAAGTAACTTACCTTATGCACTCACTGTAACAATATGTAATTTAAAATAAAACAGTGCAGTGTTAAGTGAATCCAGTTGAGGATGAGTAGAAATTACATTCTACATAATGTGAATTCAGGATAAATGAACAAACAGAAGAAATGATACAAGTCCTGGTAAATTCGAAGCATGCCGACAGCATAAAATAAAGATTCTGCTCTGTGGCACCCTTCCATCACAGGTTATTTTTATAGCCTCTGGTAACATCAAACACAGAAATACCAATAATTAAGGGGAGTTTGTAGATCTTAGCGAATCAGACATGGGTTTTTGAGGTTGCCTTTGGAAGGGGAGAAATCCATGAGGAGACAATTATGAGAATTTCTTATAGCTGATATGCACCCCACCATGCTGTTGAGAATCCTAACAAACTCAGTGCATACTTTTCCTGAAGCTGAGACATCAGTCACACAAAACTGTGGGTTTTCTTTTTTTTTATGAACATCAAATATCCTATAATACAGCAGTTTTCGCTCTGAAATAGCTTTATACAAATATTCATGATCATTTTTGACTCCTAGAATGACATGAAGAATCCTGGTTCTTTTTTGAAAACTTTTTCTGATGAAGAAGCCATTTTATCTGTATCTGAGATTCACAGAGCACATGAAATTGCCAAAACAATATGATAAAATCAATGTGACAGACTTTAGGTACCTCTCAGGGATTTTGGTCAAATGCTTGGTTTTCTTCTGTTTTTCATTTAATTTTCCAGAACTGTAATTTTTGGGAGGCAATGTCGGACCAAGGACAGAAGCATTTTAGCAGGGCTGCTGTTGTACTTCCCTGCCAGGGGATCCTCTGGGTGTTGAGGAGGACTTTGATAGCCCTGCATGTACATATGGTAGCATGTGAGAGTTCAGGAAGTGAGGGGAAAACATCAGTACAGCTTGGGAAAAACTCACTATTATTGTGAAAAAGCTGAAGAAAGATTAAGGTGCATTTTAAGCCTATAGAGACAGATGACTTTTATATTCAAGTTAGAACCACAAATTATAAAATTCAAAAAAAAAGAAGTGCACCAAACTTATAATGTTACATCTTTCCTCCACACTGGAAAGCTGATTCTTTCCCTCTGCTATCAAATTGAGTCCCAATTCCCAGTCAGTGAAGTATGTGATTTTATATGTATTTCTTAAGCATCTTTAAGTTAGCAAAACCCACTTGGGCATGCTTAGAGCAGCATATGTGCTTTCCTGCCTTTCTGAGACAGAACAAAGCATTTTAAAAATGGATCCTGCTATTACATTTGGTTTAAATATACATGCTCATTTGAAAACCTTTTGGTTTTCCTGGATAGTCTTGTGAATAAAATCCTTACAAAATACGTAACATAAAAGTTAGTAAATGCTCAACAAAAAATAACCACCTGAGTTGCTGCTTATTTAGTTCCAGTACTGTTTGACATTTTAGCTGTAGTTCTACAGCCTGATTTATTACTGTGGTAACAAATATCTGCAATTACTAATCTAATTACTTAGCTTAAATGTTGTCTATTTACTAGGGTAGACTTTTTTAAAGAGGAAGCTTTAGCATTATCATTGTAGCATGTTTTATATATACAGATTATGGATATAATGCCTTTTGCATGTTTTCAGACATGTTTCTTGATGCTGAGTGAGAAAGGTACTACACTCAAAACCTTTCCTTGTAGTTGTAGAAAAATGGAATTTCTCCATCATCTTCATGTGTCATTTTTCTTTGCTTTAAAAAATAGCTATGTCAGGCTTCCTGCCTCCTGCTTTGTGTAAAGCTTTTTTTCCTGGTGCTTGGTGTAATTGATAGCATATATAGAATTTATGGTATTGAATTCTGAAGAATATGAACCCGGATGTAAAGGGAAGTTTCCACAACATTTACCTAGTGAGCTTCAGAGTGAGGGTTATGGAGAAGATGAAAGTTCATCTTGGTAACACCCTCCCTTTCTTTGAAAAGATGGGAGGTCCGTTAGGGATTTTGGAGACCTGCCACTGGAGGGTATGACAGTTCAGAGTCACCTGTGGTGTCACCCTGTTCCCTGCTGGCTTTCCTTTTTTCCTGTGAAGGTTCTGCCTTCCGTACAGGAAGCAGCTCATCGGGAGAGCTGGGCTGTGCCAGTCCTTGTAACACTTCAGGTTGGTGAAAAAGAGTTCCCAATCCCAAGAACTAGCTAGGCTGGCCAAAGCAGCATGGACCTCAAGGGTATGTGCACATTTTTCTTGTGGGGTTATGTGCCCCTGTGCTTTGTGGCTCTTCAGAGCCACCTGAGGGCACTGGCAAGGGTGACAACACACGGGATCCAGCAAAGCAAAGGGGTGGGGTTTCTGTTAGGAAAAAGAAGAGTGAACCAGGTTCTGTTTAGCATGAAATTTCTCTTCAGTAACCTCTGTTTTCAGTGCGCCTGGCAAAAACTGATGATTGTAGTTCTGCCTGTTCCTTCCGGTCTCTTTTCCCAACTGTCTTCTCTGAGTCATATTTTTTCCTTAACTAATACCTTTCTTCTTCCTGAAGTGTCTTCACTTCAAACCACAATGTTTTCAAGAGTATTTATACCATTTTTATGAGTCATCTATTATAAAAATATGTTTAACCTTAGCTGTTGAAACATTTGTTCACAGTTTCTCCACTTCATAGTTCTGATAGATGAGAAATTATTAATATAGACAGGAGGCTTGATATTTATAGTGTTTTTGCAAGCCACCCTCTTTTGAATCTAGCTTCAAATATTTCAAATGCTCGTGCTGTCCTGCAAGATGTTCTCTAGAATGCTTGAGTGTATCTTGAGGTTTGAAACATGTCTCCTTTGTGTGATTTTTGTCCCACATGTCAAAAAGCTCAGCAGGTATGTTATTAAAATGGTAGTTTTGTTGAAATCGGTGGAGTCACAGGTCTCATTAAGTTGTAGTTTTGGCCCAAAACACAGAGTAAGTGCATGTCTCTGTGGTTCAAAAATACTAAAGCTATTACTGCAGAAGAGCTCTAGGGATTTAATAAATTCTTATTTCCAAAACAGGTGCTTTTCTCCAGCAGATAGGAATGTTTTAAAAGCCTTACTTAATACTGTCAGTGTAAATACGAACATTTGAAATAATATTCCAAGTCCTTACAGTAACTCTTACTCTTTTTGATGTCCACAAATAGCTTCAGTCCTAGACTATGCTTTTTGCAAGGTATTTTGCAAATCTGTTGGAAAGACAGGCTTGGCCTCGTGGAGCTTCCAAAATTAGGAGCTACCCTATAGCTCACTTCATGCTAAATGTTTTCTGTGCCGTAGTTTTAATTGTGGATTTTATATTTTTCTAATCATGGGGAGTCCATGAAAGGCAAAGGCCTTTCTGCTTTCCCCAGACATCTCTTGCCACTTCTGTCCTCCAGGCTGTGTGTGAAAAGCTGGCACTGACAGGGCTTTGTGATCCAGGACTGTGTTACAGCCATGAACATCAGCTGCCACGAGCCAGGTCTCTTTCTCTGAGCCCTTTCCACAGATTGTGCTGAGATGAAAGATACTTGGCAAATTAGTCACTGGCACCTAACCTTTTGTCCTCATCTGTAAATGGCAACTGTCTGTAATGCATGGCTTTTTAATGTCTCTATTTTTCCGTGCTCTAAACAAGTAAACAAGAAGGCAAGGAAGGAAGTAAACAGTGGCATTCATGAGAAGCACGAGTGGTAACCTTGGAGACAGAGAACGAGGGGTGCAGAGCTGTTAATTTATTTTCAGGCCGAAGTGCTCTAACAGTCTATTCATATTTCCTGTACAATGCAGACTTCCACATTTCGGGAACAATGGAAACAGTAAGTGTACATCTTACCCTGGCAGTGTTGAATACGCCTCTACAAGAGGGGACACGTGACTGTAAGATCAGCCAGGTTTCTATGCCCGTTGCCCCCGTCAGGCTGCACTGGAGCCTCTTGGTTTTCCTTTCCCTTTATAGGTGGATGGATTTAACTTGGGGATGCAGAGGGGTACCCCATAGTTCAAGGCATGTTTTCAGTTTTGAATATAAAAGAGGCTGTGTTCCTGTAGGGAAGAGAGATATGTGTTACCCTGCTGCTTTCTGAAACCAACATACTACTGCCAGTCGTTTCTGCATGGCATAACAGATCTATCTGTATGTCTGTTAGGATCAAGAAAAGAATAATTGTGCTTTTTTATGATTATTTCATAATGAAATGCTAATTGCTTTTAGCTGCTTCTTACAGTGTCTGGGATATTTGGAGCTGGAAGTAATATTTCTGATATTTCTGTGATAGAAAAGGAGGTTTGGCCAGTTGTGAGTTATTGATCACAGGAGTGTCATAGCTAATCTGTAATAGGAGGTATTAAAGTTCTTGAAATCTGCAACAGAACAAACACTGTGCAGCTCTACAGTTTAGATTAAATGACATGTCTGTGATTCTGCTCTGTTGGTTGTGATACGGAAGCACGTCTGTGCGACTTCAGTCCCAGGTTTTTTTCTTGTATGCTCAGTATATTTACATTTGCTCCCACACTTTCAGCTTTGAATGCAGAACAGATCTTGGGAAGTGCAGTGCTTGGACATTGCTGGGGCAAAGAGAGAGATTTGATGGCTGGATTGGCAGACAGGAAATTGTGTCTCAGTGTTGGCTGCATTTCTCCTGTCAGGACTATGGAAGGTGTCTAGAAGTGTAAAAAAGCTGTGCCCAGACCCACAGTCCTTCCTTAGTCTCACCAGGGCTAAACTATCACCAAATGGGAGTTTCACCCAGTTATCCAGTCTGAGGTCTGAGATCCAGCCGTGACTGGTAACACCACTCAGATGTCTCACACATCATATCTGAATGCTGGCACCTCGTCTACTTCATGACTTCTGTGCATGTCTTTGAGTCGAGATAAGAATCTGAGCCGAGGTGTCTATGAATCTTTCACCTGTTGAGAGCTGTACATATTTCTGCATTTCCTAATGCTGTGTAAGGATCCCTGTTGGTTTGGAAACACAAATATATTATTAACAAAAATTACATATGAGAAAAAGATTTCTTCGTCTCCCACTCAAAAATGAAAAGAACATGAAAAAACCCCAACAAATCTTCTGTTTTCCTAATTTTCTCTTTCTGGGATTGTTATGCAAAACTTTCTAGGTTTGACTTGTCCCTTTTCTGTCCTACTTCACATTTCCTTTTAGCATTTTTCCTTTGTTGTTCAGCTTCATCTTTATATAAACTAAAATTAATGAGTTCTTTTTGATTCATTTAATTCTAGTGCCATCTGGAATTGTATCAATTTTACTTTCCTCCATCCTTGCAGACAGCAGCATATATTGCTTTTCAGATTTTCAGGCTATGATCCGATTTGCAAACGCTTCAGTGATTTTCTCTTTATGTACATGTTTGAGAATTACAAGGAAGACTGGAGTCAGCTTTTGAAGGGGCTTTTTACCACACAGAGAAACTCAACCTGGCAGTATAATTTTAATTGATGGTCAAATGGGCTGGAAAGTAAACTACCCAAAAGCCTAATGGTGGCAATGCGTCCTTGTCTAAATACTAACACAGCAATGAAATTGGCTCACTGTAAAGAACTAGGCTACTCAATAACAGTATCTTTTTAAAATGCACAGAGACATGCACTTAAATACTGCCATCATAGGAGCTTCTCAGATGTTTTAAGGTAATTCACATTGGGTTTGGGTTGGTTGCTTTTATTTTTTATTTCATCTGCATTTTCTGCATCCTCGTTTACAGCGTGATGTTGTGTAAGGCATATGGTAAAATATTACAGGCACTGGGATAGATCTTCCTGTGAAGGGATGGCCCTGCAATGAGGGTTGTGAGGTTATTTTGTAGCATTGATTCAGAGAAACAATTGGTTTATCCCAGGAATGAACACTGTATTGCAGTTCTTCCAAAATTAAAGAGTAAACAATCATCTCCAAAGAGATGATGCAAAGGAGAGGATAAATGGTGTAGTATCTAGGGGAACTTTGCATTGGTCTGTAACCTTCAGGAAAAGACACAGGAAAACACTGTAGAAAGATTTAGACACACAAGTGAGGCCAGGATCTGAACACGATGAAATCTGGATAGGGAAAGGGAGAGAGGGAAAGAGGATGAAATTCAGTTCAGCTGTGTTTAGTCACAATTATGCCAAGACTGATACCAAATGGCCATCGTGGCTTGTTGGCAAGGCGTGGACACTGCCATGATGGAGCCTTTCTGTTACTTGTCATACAGAAAAACAGTCTCTTGCCTACTGTGGAATTGGGGGTGTTTTGTGGGCTGCTCTGCTGGAAATGATTCTGAGACACACAAGGGAAGAGCAGAAAAAACAGGGATGCAGCTTGTATTTTATTGTATTTTTATAGCTTTCTGTTACATTTTCTCTGTGGTTATGAAATTTTTTTTTGAGGGGCACAGGCAAAAAAACCCCCCACACCCAAAGAGAAAGCCATGCTCCACTTCCAGTTGTGATTGAGCTAACTTAACTAGCCAATGTCTTGCAGTTTTTGTTGATGAAAATGTACACTCACACGGCAGTAAAAGCTTTTAACTGTAAGGCTGTAAATGTTGTTGAAAATTGGAATTAAGGAGGCTTCTATGCATGCTGTAAAAATCACACACACTAGATACAGTAATTGCAACCATGGACAGGGGAGTATGATCAGCTTTTATACTGAAGGAAAAACACCCGGAGTGGTACCTGTGCTTTAAGTGCTCATGAGAAGGTATCTTTCTCCCTGGAGCCTCACATCTTGTGGAGTGAAGTCAACAGCAATATTGTAGTTAATTATAGAAGTGCAATATCAAATTTATACAGCATTTAACTGCATGTTTAAGTGTTACAAGACTTTTAAACTGTAACATAAAGAGATAGTTAGAAATCATAAAGTATAATCACTCATCACCATATATACCTTAAAAAGTAATGACAATTAGAGAACTGTTGATAAATGTGCAGAATAAACCACGAAATCTCCTGACAGTATGAAAAATGCAGAGTTGTAGCACTAAGATTTTCTTCCCCAATATATGGATAGCTTACGTCTGTGTTGTTGTACCAGTGGGTTAGTAAAAACACCAGCAAGTTGGATCAGAGTTGCAGTAGGTATAAAGGTGCATGTTAGAAGAATCAGCTATTTCAACCTGACAAGGATGTGCTATATGTAAATATTCATCACATAAAAACATACAAAAATTCAGAGGTAGAACAAAATATAATCTATACGAATTGTAAAATTCACAAGTTTTATAGTACTGTAAATTCTTTTCAGAGATAATGGAAATGTTTAAGACACCCATCCATAAGCTCTAATCATCAAATAACTATTGATAGAAGTTTGATCCCCAAACAAAGCTTCATGACATAAAAAGATGAGATAATAAAATACCAGATGCAGATCATAAAAGATACAAAACACTGAACCAGTGATGAAGCTGAAAAATGGTGTAATGCTTGAATTTGTAGCACTCTGGAGAGGTAGGGTGAAAAATACAAAAGGAGGAGTAGACAGTCTGAAGGGGACCTTGAGATGGTGTAGAGCTGACCAGGTGAAGGTCACTGACACAAGCGGTTTGATGCTAAATGGACTATCATGAAAGGGAATCCAAGAATATTTAAAACCACCACCACCCCCCAAACCCCAAAAAAACCAAACTAGGGGGAGGGCGGTGAAACCAACCCAAAAAAGCATACTTGAAGGAGGGATGTTTGGTCAGGCAGAGGGTCTCAGAAAACCCCCCGAGTCCTACAAGAATGAATATACTGTGAAAGAGCATGTAAAACATCAGGGAAGCAGTGCTTTAAAACAGTTTTTATTTCTGCTGTAAGAACTGCTGTGAACTGGTTTCATAAGCTCAAGTAAAATTTTCACCTGCAACTCTGTCCTGCTTATCAAATCATATTCAGACTCCTATGAATCCTTATTTTTTGAAGACCACTCTGGAAAGTACTTAGAGGGGTAAAAAAGGGAAATTATGAAAGCCTTCAGATTTCTGTAGTAAAGAGATATTCTACATTTTTGATAAAATATGCCTGTGAATTATAAGGCTATCAGATTGACCTGAGTATCTCTGGTATTCCAGATAACTGCAGAGAACTTGGAAACGAGCATGCATTAGTTCTTGATACACAGTTTAGAAGAGAGGTTTACTGAAATAACTCCTTCAAATATATGTGTTTCTGAATAGCAAAAAAATGATAGAAAAAGAAGGAACATCTTTCAAGTGACACTCTTCTTGTAGTTATTTGGCATTACAAACTGCAAATAAGCATTTGGTTTAGTTTAAAATGCCTTTAGGTAGAAATTCCTTTAATCACCTGCTTATTTTGTCAGTTTGGAGCTACGGCTTACCCCTTTATGCGGATTTGCAAAGAGGTATCAGCGTTCTTGTAACAAAAATAATCTGAGCTCATGTTGTGGCTGGGCTGAAGGTTGTTCCAGGGGGATGCAGATTCCCAGTTGGTTGTTGCCGAGCTCTGGGTCTCGGGCAGAACCGAAGTGCTGCACGTGTGAGTTTGTGTGATCAGGTACCAAACGGGCCCTGTGGGCTCTCGTTCTCCTGGCAGTAGGGAGTGGCTCCTCTGAGTAGAAATGGTTTCCTTCAGCACCACCTAGGCTCGGATGGGGACTAAGGAGCTGGTTTATAAAGCAGTACATGATCTGCTAATTTCACTTCATCGTGCTGTTCCTGAAGAGCAGCAATCCTGAGGTGCTCTCTGGAAAGGCCAGAAAAAAGCTTCTCACTGAGCCTATCTTCTGAAATTTTATCCCTCAAAATGAGGAGAAATGATGCTTACCTGGATTTTCAGCTATCTCCATGCGTAGTGTGTGTTTTTTGAAGTGCAGGCAAGGGAAGTTGGAGAAATTAAAATGTAGGAAAATCAAGGCAAACTCCCAAGTTTCATTTTGGGCAACATTAGGAAATCTTCATGTAATTAGGTCTGAGCCTGCTTTTGTTTTTTACAATGGCTTTTGTTTAAACAAAACTATATGGAAAGAAATATTGCTACGCTGCTCAAAATCTATCTTCCTATTTGTAATTGGGTTTTCTAGGTAGAGTAATGATAGAGCATGTAAAAAGTGCTCTATAATTTTAGTCAAAACAAATAATCAAAAGAATTAAAATGACAACACCACCAATTCCCCCCAAAGAAATTTGAAGTAGCCCTTATTTCCTCAGATAAACTACGCCCAAAAACCCACAAGTGACAGGAACCAAGGGAACAGCCTTGAAGCTGTGTCAGGGGAAGTTTAGGCTGGATATTAGGAACAGGTTCTTCCCCCAGAGGGTGGTCAGGCACTGGGCCAGGCTCCCCAGGGAAGTGGTTGCGGCCCCAAGCCTGACAGAGCTCAAGAAGCATTTGGACAACACTCTCAGGCGCAGGGTGGGATTCCTGGGGAGGATCCTGTGCAGGGCCAGGACTTGGAGTTGATGATCCTTGTGGGGCCTTTCCAACTCAGCTTATTCCATGATTCTATGAAATGCATGTCATATCTCTGTCTTTAGCAAATTGCCTTGAGATATGCTTTACTAATCTAGCAATACTGTGATTTTATCTCTTTTTCCATTAACTATTTTTTCCCTCAAATTCTTTTGATATGTTTGTTATGATATGAAGTCTGTCACTGCTACAGAAATCTCTTTATGGAGGTTGTAAGGAAGTTTAACCCCCAGAGACTTCTGATCAAATAAGGTCACACCAGGAGTTACGATGCTGATCAAATGTACTTTTTACATCCTCATCCACGTCTCAAGTATTGTATCAAAAGCTGCTTCAGAAGAGCCAGAGGATGGAGGTGCTTGTGGAAACCTTTGCATGCCTACTGGACAGAAAAAATCTTTTATTGCAACATCAGAAACAAAAACTGCTAGCCTTTGCTGTAACTTCTTTATTATTGTGTCTAGTGAAAATTTTCAAGAGATGCTTTCACTGGCCTCCTTTAACATCAAATTTCTGCCTAAGAAGCTGATGTATAAGAAAGCAGTTTAAGTGCTGGGCAATGGTAATTCTGCAGTCATTGTGTTCTGTTCAGTTCCACTAAGTGAGGAGGACCTTAAATAAGCTCTTGCTCCTGTGCCCTTGAATCGTGGTGTTAGGATGGGCCTGAAATCAAGTCAGCTTTTCTCTCTTCTGAGCTACAAATCAAAATGAAAATCCAGTAGATACTTGTCTTGTAGGCAGTGCTCACATCTTTCCTCTCAGGAGATGGAGAATGATGCTCTTGCTGTATCACTGTTTAGGCAACTGTTCAGGCTGCTGTTGTAGACACTGTACAGGTTCGGAACAAAAGTAGGTTTCAGCTCCATAGGCTAGAAGAGTTTTCTGCAAATTACAAATTAGTAGTTTGAAACAGAACAAAGTACAGGATGTCCAATGGACTAGGCAAAATTCAAGTCAAACTGCTGCCAGGTAATCACTGTAATTTATTAATATGTGTTCTACAGGTAGGGGCACTGACTGGCTGTGTGGAATAGAAACTGCACAGGGCACGATATATTCTGGTCCCACCATTGTTCCTTAGCAGTAGGACAAGAGATATAAGAGGTTGGAAGACTCACAGAAAGCTGAAACTATTTTAGATCAACTAAACAGCATTGTTTTCCTTCTTCACAAGTGCCATGATAGAAGCCATACCTCTGTTTTTGTTTAGGCATTGGAGTTGTAACTTATTGGCACCCCAGTGAACCATCCCACGTGCACTTCCTTACACTGAGAAATGGCAAAGCTTCTGTAGGACCCTTGAATCCAGCAATGTCTGACCGTTGCCATCAACATCCCAGTCCCTTTTGCTCCTTCCAGGGGTAGAAAATGGTGCTGCTTGCTCTCTTCAGCAGAGTCATAAAGACTAAAGGAAGAGCATTTATGGGACTTCTTGATATGCTGAACATATTGCCAGGGAGTAGCTTGTCTCTAAACCAGTGGGAAATATCCAGCACAAACAGATGGCCAATCTTCATTCAGCTCTATGCTGATAGCACACAACAGTTTTCTCTCTTTTCTTTTTACAACATTCTCATTTCAGTCAGATTAGTGACGGGGCTGTGCAGGGCAGCCTGTGAGTGCCTGGGCACTGCCTGGCCATCTCCTGCCAGAACTACCTGGCCTGTTGTTTTAGATGCAGAGATTAATTTTTCCTCTCCTTTGCTAGATCACACAAGAGAGATTGGTCTCCTGCCAGTGTTACTGTGCTGGGATTCAGCTTGTGAGGGCACTCCTGAGGAATAAAGGATGGAGAACACTATTAGCATGGAGCTATTTCCATTTTTTTTCCTGAGGACAGAATTAGCCTTTCTGATTGCCTTGCAAGAGGATAGATGTGTTTGGGCAGGTACTTTGCGCTGTTGTGCAGGGCCCAACCTCAGGTGTGGTTTCCAGGAGAAAGCGCTGAGTGCAGCAGTTCGTTGGGAATGGAAATCTGTGTTTACTGCTGAGATTTAGACACACAGAGTCTTCGCTCAAAAGCACTGAAAACGTTTGATCTTTACTTCTTCCCTTCCCATCCTTCCCTTTCTGGGACCAGCACAGTGTCATAATTAGATTCAGGTTTTAGAAGTTTGCTCTGCTGTACTATGCAGTATTGATGCACTGTGTGTGTGCAACTAAAAACCCCCAGCAGCTGGTTCACCTCACAGGCTACAGAGTTCTCCTGGGCAGAGGAGGGGCACAGTCCAGGTTGTGCCAGGCTGTTCCCTCAGGTGCAGTCTCGGTGCCTCGCCAGGCCACCCTACCAGCTGTTTCTACCACCTACCGCTTTTTTCAAAACAGCTTTCAAATTTTTCTGTTCCAAAAAAAAACACCAACAAAAAAACCTTCTTGAAAACATTTGCCAAATTCACCAAAAAAGGAAGATGATTTCAGCTGGGTGTAGTCCTTTGTTTCTTGCAAATAAATCAGGTGTTGGCTACAAGAACATCCTGTCTTGCTTCTCTTGTTTACAGCTCACACTGACAGTTACCTCTTAAAAACTTCCAAGTAAAACTCAGTTGCAGAAATCTTTGCTTTTACCAGACTTTGAAACTGTTCAGGATTTTTTGTTTGGTGGTTTTCTTGGTGGGCTTTTATTGGCATATAATGTATTATATACCTCCCTGTGGTCTTTAAATTACTTGGTCATCAAGAAGGCATTTGCACATGGTAAAATAAGTGCACTCAGAGATGCCAGCAGAAAAAGATGCATTAAGGATATAGTTTATGTATGCAGTTTGCAATCTAATAAAAAAACAGTAACTTCATGTTTGCAGGTTTGTGAATATTTATCATCATAAGCAAGTAAGGAGAGAGGCTGGGCTGAGGAAGTCACTGTAACCAGCAGGAGACAAATCTCCTAAGTGAAAGCAGGTTTGTGTAAAATCCCAGGTAGAAGCTGTTGACAGTTTCCTTCGTGTCTCATAAGCGACCCTGACCTAAACCAGCCCCGTAAATGAAGGTGCTCAAGGACAGTGTGCAGCAGGACAGGCGTTCTGCCACTCCTCGCGAGCGTCCAGTCAGGATCCCCTCATTTGCTGTGAAAGCAGCTGGGTGGGCTCGTGGTGAGACTTAGGAAGCATCAGCAGGTTGCAAGCAATCATCAGTCACCTCTGCAGTATAGCTGGTACATCATTAGTACATGTACGCAAAGCTGTTACTCTCAGTCCTGTGGTGTAGAATACAGACAGGTTCAAGGCTCTGTGTGCGATCAGCAGACGTGTGTCAGCAATTAAAAAAAGTAACCATCTCTTCCAGAACCAAATCAACACAGAGAAGCAGCAAGAGTGGCTGGAAGCAGGCTGTGCTTCCATGGTATTCCTAGGCACACGCAGCTTGACACGCCAAGCTGATGTGGCGTGCAGCATGGGATCCAATTCTTTGAAATCACCCATTACGTGTTAGAGCAAGTCTGAATGGGTTTGAAGTTTTCATGTCAACTGTGGAACAGCAACTGATGCTGCATCAAGAATAATGACAGAATGGCAAGGCTGGATGAGGCACTGAGAGAAACTATGGTACAAAGCTAACTCTTCAGGAAAAAGAAAAAAACGTTAGCAGGTTATCACATTTGAACCATGGTGTGAATTTATACTGAATTGGTATTTTGACTTGTGCAGTGCCTTCCATCTTTTTCACCTGATGTAGGAGCTCTGAAGTTGGTTCATTTGTAGTTTTCATGCATTGCTTGGGTAAAGTAGATTGAAAAATGCTGCTATGTCAAGTGGAAAGGCTTCTGAATTAGTCTTGACTATTGTGTGCTAGATAAACTTACATCACTACTCTCTTCAGCTCCATAAACAATGAGAGGAGTCCCCACAGAGAGAGAAGTAACAGTCTGGTCACTTTTGGTCACACTGAGCAGTGCTTGACTCTGCGTGGATTTCCCTGAAATCTGAATCTACTCGAGAGGGGAAGGCAGTGATTTCTGGCAGACTT
Source organism: Atrichornis clamosus (assembly GCA_013400975.1). NCBI lineage: Eukaryota > Metazoa > Chordata > Aves > Passeriformes > Menuridae > Atrichornis > Atrichornis clamosus. The sequence goes on from WBMZ01009030.1 coordinate 177,683, forward strand.
GATCCAGAGTGAAGAAATCTGCTCATTAGTTTTGGGCAGGCAGTAAAGGGATATCTGCACTGTTCTGCTGTTGCTGTTCAGGCTGGGTCTCTGCTGATTTTGGCGGGTGTAGTTTCTTTCACAGTCGTTACTATGGGCTGTGTTTTGGATTTGTGCTGAACAACATTGGTAATTCAGGGATGCTTTTGTTACTGCTGAGCAGAGCTTACACAGAGCCAAGGCCTTTTCTGTCTCTCTCCCCACCCCACCAGTGAGGGGCTGGGAGGGGACACAGCCGGGACAGCTGACCCCAAGTGACAGCCCAGACCACGTGGGGTCATGCTCAGCACACAGGGCTGGGGGAAGAAGGAGGAAGGGGGAACATCTGGACACCTGCCTGTCCATGGGAAGTGGGGACTGAAGTCCTTGTTCTGCTTACCTTGCATGTGCAGCTTTGCTTTACCTGTTAAACTCTCTTTATCTCAACCCATGAGTTTTCTCACTGTTATTCTTCCAATTCTCTCCCCAGTCCCACCAGGGCAAATGAGTTTAGTGGCTGTGTGGGGCTGAGCTGCTGCCTGGGATTAAACCATGACAGCCTCTGAAGGGCAGCCTCAGGGTATCTCACCAGGATGTTTTGTACTGGGGAAAAAAGAAAAAGAAATTTAAAAAAGGAGGCAGGTTGTTCAGCATCTGCAACAATACTCATTTCTTTGTTTTGAGTTACCAAGACCTGACTGAAGTCCAACACATCCTGCAATTGCTTGGAGAAGAAAAAGGGGATATGAAATGAATAGTGAGAAGGGTCACTTGTGGATGACGTTAGTTGTGATTTCCTCCTCTTGCCCTGTACATGGTGTGGTAGGAAAGGAGAATTTGCCAAGATGACATGCTGGGAGCCGCAGTGCTCACCAGCCCTCAGAGCAAGCATGTTGCTGTTTTCACAGATTCATGCTCTCAGAGACTGCTACAGCCACTAAGATGTCATCTCAGGTACATGTTTATGTTGTCAGGCAAGCATCCAGGAACAGCTGTCCGTTTTCAAAGCAATTTTCAAGGCTTGATCCATCCTGTGGAATCTGTCTGGCCCATCAGTCAGACTGTGGACAAGGCAATAGCATTATGGAAAACAAGCTTATCGGTTCTTGTCTGTCTCAGTCCATCTGGTGAAGCATCGAGTGTGTGAACACTTGGTCCACATATTTGGGACAAGGTGCTGCTGAAATTTAGAAAAATCAGGGTACAAAGTGTGTACTCTGTTCTTTTAACTGAGTGATGAAAACAAAATTTTGCCAGTGACTGGTCTGTGCACATGCCCTCTTTTATAAGAGCTCTTACTGTTTTCTATGCTGGGGGTCTGACTTCAGGGTGCCTCTGTAAACCTCCTGTGGCAGCCACTGCTTGGAACAGCTCAGTCATAGCTCTCAGTAACTCCAGCAGCTGGCAGTCCTCTCTAGAAATCCCATGGCATTTTACCCTGCCTTACAGCACTTTGGCCAGAGTCAGAAGGTACAAGCTGACATGGGCCTTGGAACTTGGTGGAGGCAGAAATTGGAATTTTCAAAGCCAAGAGGTTCCCTCTGTACTGAGATGTTTTATATGTAGGAGTGGTCTGTGTCCTTCTTATTAAATGCAAACACTTGAAATGTAGTATTCAAGTAATATAATTTTATTTTCACTGCTTTAATGAGAATGTTACCAACATGTGTAGTTTATTATATATAACAGAACAGAAATACTGGCTATATCCTGCACTTAGCACTTAGAAGGCAAGTATCACATGAAAGAGGTTTTAAATAGTATTAAAAATTTTTTGGTAGAATTTGTAGAAATTGAACTTAATTATTGGAATAATATATTTATATTGAATAAAGTTTTTATATTGAATAAACTTTTATATAGTGGAATGGGATTATTATTCAACTTCTACTCTAATTATCCAATATTTCCTCTGTACTCATGCAGCTATGGTGTCACAGCTAAAGAACTAATTTAAGGAAATAAAGTGAATGTTAAAATATATCTAGACATGCACATTCAGGTTGGCAAACGAAATAAAGAGATATGTTGGATATGATGCTATGGTGAATACTGTTTCATTTTAGTCCCTTAATTAGTCCTTAGGCCAAAACTGTCAGCCCATGTGTTTGTGTCAGTGTTGTGGGGTCTGACCTTGCTGCTGGGTGTGCCTCTGAGGGGTGCAGGGCCCTGGCTCTTGGTAGGATGCCAGATTTTCTCTCAGCTGTATGATGGAGTTCCATGGCAGTACTCAAGGTGTAGTTAGGTGCTTGGTGGTGGTGTCATGCTGTGGGGAATTGGTTTTTGAGAGCAGTCAGCCGCTGGAGAGCTCAGGGCTGAACCCTACCTGTAACCCAGGTCCTGTGTGTAGTGGAATTTGCATTTGTTTTTACTTCATCAGCCTTGCAGTACTGAAAGGGGCCTACGAGAGAGCTGGAGAGGGATTTTTTGCAAAGATATGATAGGACAAGGAGCAATGACTTTAAACTTGTAGGAAGCTTAGATAATAGAAAGAAAATCTTGCCTGTGAGGGTGGGGAGGCCCTGGCACAGGTCACCCAGAGAAGCTGTGGTTGCTCCATCCCTGGAGTTTTCAGGGCCAGGTTGGACGGGGCTTGGAGCACCCTGGTCTGGTGCAAGGTGTCCCTGCCCGTGGCAGGGGGATTGAAACAATATGGGCTCTAAGGTCCCTTCCAACACAAACCATTCTAGATTCTGTGACTTTGAGGTGTTCAGTAGAGCAACTTGCCTGGTCTTCCTGAAATACCCTGTTCAGTGCAGCCAGCATGGCTCTGAACCAGCATCTGGTTTCTTTGGCTGCTTCTGCCTGCTGCATCTTGAGTACAACAGCAATTTGCAATTACTCTCCTTTCTGCTTCTCCCATGTCCTTGATTTCCAAGCACAGGCCTTCGTTATAGTAGTATCCGTGTGGGTCTACAGGACAGAAAAACAGAGTTAGCAGGTTTTCTTCCTTTGCAGAGCAAGGTGGTTCTTTATAGAAGAATCAGCATGATTAGCTCAGTGGTTTTCATGCACTTGTTTGCGTGGTATGAAGATTTTTTTCTGTCAATGGGAGGAATGTTTAGCATATGATTTTCTGAACTGAAAAGATTTCCCGTCTGTATAATTAGCCTTATTTATACAATTAGAGCTTATCCACTAATTGCTTGGGGTTTTTTTTAGTGTGCTTCCTTCTATATAGAATATTCATCAGACAGCTCATATTGGAAAGTCAGAGACTGAACGAGATTGTTGTTTTTCTGGTTTTTGTGTCTCTACAAGGAACACGTTTGTCACTGAAGCAGTGAATTTTTGAATGTTATCTAAACACCACTTAATGTCAGCATTTTTTCCTGAGTGACATGATGATAACTTCTGGAGAAAAAACAGTCCCGGAGAAATTTCATCACATAAATAATCTAATTGTGCCAAGAAATTCCATAATGACCTCAAGACTTAGCTGCCAAATACAGTGCTTAGCATTATCCACTCTTGTTGATATATCAAAGCAATAAACAGTGAACACTGCAAAATCTGCTTTCTCTAGCACATCATGCATCTTTTTGAAACCTAATTCCTTGTCTGCAAGTGGCATTTGCTTTTATAATACTAGCATGTATTCATGCTCTACATTGTCCTCCTCTGCCTCTCTAGCATGGTAAGGTCTGTGGTGCATCCTGTATGTCTTAACCATTCAGTTGTCCAGTAAAAAGAAAAGAGTGTGAACATCGTGGTGAGAGCAATCAGACTCACTTACAGAAAAAGCCCAAAATTGAATGTCATTGAGATAATTTACCAGGCTCAAAATATAAAACATTTCGTAATAAACTGTGTCATCTTTGTAGAAATTTTAAAGATGGTATAGATTATCTAAGAATAGCAATGGAATTGTGATTATTAGAAATAGCAGAGTTGCGGTAATTTCTTCTTAATCCAGACTCAATCCTGTGAAAGAGAAATATTCACCAAATAAGCACAGTGGAACCTATTAAGCTGGTGGTTGTTTGCTTTCTTCTCTCAGAGAAACCAGCTCTGCAAGGCTTCACTCTGTGCTGGCCTTCATCCCCGGCAGTGCTTTGTGAAACCCCCGACAAGGCCTGCCCTGGAGAGGGCCCAGCCGTTCTGGGGAAGGGGGGCAAAGTGAGCAGGCTGCTGAAAGCCGCGAGCAGCACTGTGGTGTCTGGGTGTCACTCCCTGCCGTGCTCTGGCCCTGTGCTCACCCACCACACGCGACCTGCCAGGGCGGCAGAAGGGAACAGTCAGCTACCTGCTGTCAGGAGATGGCACGCTGCTTCCAGGCTGGCTCAGCTGCGTCCCGACCCTGCGCTCAGGTGGGCAGTGTATGAAAGGGTTCTAGGAGGCTGAAGTCACTGTAGTTGATGGCTGGCTCGTTAAATAGCAGTAAACAAATCACTTCTCTGTTCTTCTTATCTGTAAAATGGAAATTACAATGTTAAGAACTTCGGGTGAAAAAGTTCTGCTCAGTGATGTTATTTGTGATGTTGTAACACAGCAGTGAAGGCAGGATTAATGGTCAGACAATTTAAAGACTTGCAGAATTTTCCTGACTGAGAGTGATAGACGTAGTTCAGCTGCAGTAACTGAAAACCAGCCATTGGTAGGGCTGGTATTACTGTTGCTACAGAATATATAAATTGTATTGCTGCTGTGCTGTAGTTTGATTTCCACAGCTATACACTCCCTTCCTTAGTCCTCAGATAAATGCACACCTACTTTGTATGTCTGCCTCTCCTTTTGTCTGAGGTGATGTAAGGATTGATCTGTTAATATCCTGACTTGTTTTCTACTGAGGTGGATATTGTTGCTACCATCCATTACCAGTTCATAAACACTTCTAGATTTGGATTTTCCACTACTTTTTATACACGCATGAGGGAAAAAGTATTTCTTCATGTTCAGTGTTTTCATTTGGGAAAGCCCAGGTTGCAGTGCTATCCCAGTTGTCATTAGTTCTAGCTAATTCTTTTGAGAAATCCTTAAGCTTCAGTAAATTCATCCAATAGGACACGGCTGGCAAGAGAGAGATATTTGACAAAATTTCTGATATTTCAGGTGATCTCATAAAAAACTGTCAGAATTGTCATTAACTCGTAATTCCCTCTGGAGTGTGTTTCTATCTCTTCTAGGGCCTCTGAGATAAACCTTTCTCTTTTACTGAGCTGAAACTTTTCTTTCACAGCATACAGCTCCTGAATGGCATATTTATCTGCAGCCATGTACTTTTCTTTGTTCACGCCAGTCATGTTAAAAATATTGGACTGAATTAAGCTTTACTAAGACTGTAGCAGTTACGCTCTTCAAATGCTTTTCTCCGAAACACTTCTTCCTCAGTAAAGAATTTGGGAGGGGGGGGGAAGAAAAAAGCCTAATGCTGAAGAATTCATATCAAGAACTTGATTGCTGTCACTGAGTGAACCATCCACACATATCACACAGATCTGCAAAGTAAGAGCATCTTTTTTCCTCCAAACTCTTGGAAAGCATGGATGCCTTAAATGGCTGCTCCAGGTTTGGACAAGCTTAAGACACAGATTTACAGTCCTACATTCAGAGCTCAGATTCAAGTGATGTTATAGCTTAAATTAATTACCCACTTCAGGCAGACTGGATTGTCACATAATATGTTTTAAATCAAATGAAACAGTATTTCAGTGAGGAGTGATTGTCCTTACCACTGTCACTCTTGCAAGGTGTAGGTAGTGTTGTGAACAGTGTATTGCAAGACTTGTTTCCCCAGGGTAAAGCAGCCTGGGGGGGGGATTACAGCAGCCTCCTGAACAGCTGATACGCAGCTAGAGATGTGTTATTTCAGGTACCTGGTACAAGAACGCATTGAAGAAAATCTATTGTGAGTTTGTGTAGTTTTGTGCTGCTGGAGGACTTAATGTCAGTGTAAATTTAATGTGAATGCAACCTCTGGTCAGCTGAGATTGATGCTGACTTGTACCAGGCTGTAGAAATTCCACAGCAGGGCAAACTCCACTCCAAACTCAGGTTTCCAAATGGGATGTCACAGAAGTAAGGATTATTTGAAACCCAAAGCTGTTCTGTAGTTAGTGGTGAGGAGCCCAAAGGATGCTGAGTTAAAGCTTTTAAAAAGGCAGCGATGTGAGCACAGCTGCTGTGTATGGCACACCCCAGTTGCCTCAGGGCTGGAATTAAGTAAGTGAAATCACTTCACTTAAGTGAAATCCTCGTAGAACCTTGCCTTTATCTCCTTGCCAGAGTGGTATCTGCTGTCTTTACACTTTTTCATCGTTTTCAGTCAAGCCTGGAGAATTCCTTGTTTCTTCCTGGCAGTTTCACCCTGCAGTGCTTCCTCCCCTCCCTGCCCATGGATAATTCCCGTGGCTGTTACAGGTGCACTGCTTGGGCTGCTGAAATAGCTCATTAAACACAGACGCTCTCTCTTCCCGTCACCGCCGTGTTGGGGATGCCTTGACTCTGCTGGTTTGTGGCCAACAGAGAGCCAGCTTCCTGCTGGTGAGGAGTATTGATTTACATACCCACTAAACGTCTTGGAGGCAATTTTCCTTTTTAATCATTGTTCAATAAGCACAGCTGGACACAAATAAATTGACAGCATAGTTAAGACCTCCTAAGAGCTCCACTCCCATCTCCTGGGGCCTTCCTACAGCCTCTAGGATTTTTATAAAGATTTATTTCCCCTAAAAATAATTACAGGATAATCAAATTACTTTGTTACAATTCTTCTCATAATTAACCTTTCTGTGTTTCAAACTTAAAGAAAGAAATGACATAGAACATACTACTACATTAATCTGAGGATTTTGTCTTACATATCTTAAAATTACTTGTGATTTTTGTTTTCTTTTGTTGGTCTTGTTCATATGTTCAGTAAACATCATCTCAGCCACTGCCAAATTCAAATAATATTTACCTGATTTTTACTGTACATCAGTAAAAACATAAGTGCTATGAATAGCAAGAAGGAGCAGACACATGGGTTTATGCTATTTTAAATGGGAATGTGTTACATATAATCTGCTAGTGTGAAACAAATATTGATAGGCCTGAAGTATGTAGTGGAAAAAATGCATAATGTAAGTTCAGTTTCTTGTCTTAGTTTGTAGATTAGGTACTTCTTTATCTATTTCCTTTATAGTAATACAGAAGTTCTTGAAATCTATATATTTTTCTTTTAATTCTGTTGTCATTTCATACAGCTGTAGAACCATTTTTCACTGGGAGATCTGCATGAAAATCTCTTTGGAATAGATGTAATTCTTTTTTCGTTGTTTATTGCTATCTTCTGAGTAGCCTTGGAAAGCAAATTCAGTGATAACAGTTCCTGAAATTTTCTGTTTCTTTCTCCACCCTTGTGTTTGGAGAGTGGGTTGGACCAACTGATGGACCGGCAGGAGCAGAGCTCCAGGCAAGCAAATCCCATAAGGAATGTGAAATATTGACTGGGACACATCTGCTTTTCATTCTCAGAAAGTGGATTTTCTTAAAATTTAATAACACTTTGAGGATCAAAGAACACGATAAAAATAAGTGATCTGAATGCCTTGGATGCTTCTAGAAATAGCAGTAGAGAGATCCCACTGTACCGGTTCTCAGAATGTATGAAAATATTTTTTTTAATTTTGTTCTCACACACAGAGAGTGTTTCAAGGAAAAATCAGAGGGGAATATATTTTTTTTAATGCAGGATGAATATTCTTTTGGAAAGAGAACTGAACTCAGTTATTGATACCCTATGTTCAGTATTTAAAGTCTTTTAACATTCTTTATATAAACTAGATGTTTTGGGGTTTTTCTCTGGTTATTTTCATTATAGAAAATCTGTTACCTTTTGTGAGGAGCTCACCGTATTATTTTGGATAATTTTTCATGTAATTTCAACGGAAAATAAGTGTTCTACCCCAATTATTCATGTTCTTCTCCAGTGTGGCTCCTCTGCACGGTCGGGGCACTTAAAAACTTCTGTCCTCTGCCCTGCCCTGCACCCACTGCCCTGAGCACTGCCAGGAGCCTGCAGAAATACTGCAGCAAGTTCTCAGGCAGCTCAAATCGGGAGATACACAAAGCACAGTTCTGGTGATGCAAGAAAGGCTAACTGGGGTGGAGAGAGGGATGTGTGGGGTCAACAAGGAGAGTCAAAAAGGAGCGGTTTTCACCACTTCAACTTCTCTGCAAGCTGGTGTGAATTAGCTGCAGAAGAACTGAAAGGTCATTTAGGTCTAAATGTAGAACATCTCTTTGTGGATGGAGTGCCTCTTCTTGATTTTAGTTGAACTGAAATATAAAGCCACTCTTTCTTTAGTCTTTCAAGTTCCTCAACCCAAATCTTTTATGCAGAAAATACCTAACAAGTCGTTACAGCGAAAAAATTAATTTCCCAAGTTTGTTTTGCCACTAGTTACGAGGTATTTAAATCTTAGCCTTTGTCAGAAAAATGCATTTGATAAATGCCATCTTCCATGTACATAGATTCTGCCTTGGGAGATGAACGGGAGCCCTCCCTAGGGATGTATCCATTTGCTGCTGGGAGCGTGCCCTGTGTGCTGAGTACTGAGGGTAAGGTAAAAGCACATCACACCTCCTCTCTGTCTGTGTTCTCTGCTTAGCTGTTTTCCTAATAAATCACATCTGTCACCTTCATCCCTGCCTTGTTTTTTAAAGACATGCTTCTCTTTACTGTCTTTTAAACATTTTTTTAATCATGTGAAGATTTTCTTGCTCTGTAGCAGCTGTTTCTTTAAGATCTTTGGTCTAAGGATTTGTCAGATGCCTTGGAGTATATAAACACAGCCTGGATTTCTGTTGTCAGCATACCTATTGATGCCTCTAGAAAATATTTTGATAGATAATGAGGCAAAACTTCCTTCGCAAAATCTGTTCCTGTCAATGCTAATAAATCTATTTGTCTATACAGGCATTCATTCTGTTATTTAAAACAGTTTCCACCCATTTGCTTGACTTTCTGGTCCATATTTGTCCAGAACTCCTTTGGTATCAATGCAAGTTTAAGCCAGAAGTTAAACAGCACCATGGGTAGAGTTCAGTCTCGAGTTTTTCTGCTCTAGGCAATTATTGTGTGGTTCTGGTGGCTTGTTAGTGCTCATTTGCTCAGTAGAAAATTCTTCTTGAATGGTTTCTGTCATTAATTTTTATTTGAGACTGATTATCTCGTATACTGCTGTAAAGAGAGGAGATTCCAGAATAGCAGTCTTTCAGATCTCCTCCACCAAAAATGCATGCAAAAATGTATTTTTTTTCATCTGTGGCTTCTAAGCACTTCTTTTATAGCCTCATCATTTTCTGACCCTACAGATTCTCAGCAGAATTCTTTCTTCTGTGTTTTTTATGCTTTTTGACAGGTGTTCCTCAAATGTTTTTTATTTTTGCATGTCATCTATATTGTATCTGCCTGAGCTTATGGTTCCCTCTGGTTTCTTCATCTGGACATGAAAACTCTTACTTTGCTGTTTATCTTTTTTCGGTTCTTTAGGTTTCTCTTCAGTTTCCAGAATTGTGATTTATTTGTGAAGAAAGTTGTCTCGGAACACCTTTCATGCTGCCTTTAGGAATTTTACTTGTTCAAAAAACAGAAAGCAAAAAAGGAAAACCTGATTCAGTGCAGTGCTTCCAAAAAAGCCAAGAGTTGCTTCCTCTTCTCTGAGTTTCCTGGCTGTCCATGAAATACTGTTTTCTGGCAATGTGTTCCAGGATGTTTGCCACTCTCCACTGGGCATAAGTGAAGTTTTCCCATCACTGTTGTTGCATAGTTGAAGTATGACAGTAACAGTATTTTTCTTCTTCTTGCCCACAGTATCAGTTTCATGGGATCACAGCTTATTAACCTTACTAGAGGTTTTGGCCAATTAGTTTTAAACTACTCTTTAGTGTCTGATTCTACTTAGTGCTGGGTGCAGCTTACTCCATCTTTGAGATGTGCTTTGATTTTTGTGTTCCAGGGGCTCTGTTTCCTTTTCATTAGGCACCCTGTATGCTTATTATGCCTATATTTAATATTATCAGTTCAAAGTGTGTAGGGCAGCAAGTCAGGCAGGCAGCCAGGTTCCCCATCTTACTGCTGAGATGGCTGCAGAAAAGCATGTAGAAGTTACTTTTAATCTCTGTAGAGCTGTTTCTTTTATGTAGAACTGTTGTTTGTCTTTGCTGTTTCCTATCTGATTATTTCTAACTTCCACCCTATCCTTTGTATAAATTCTTTTGACTTCCCCAGTGAGCTTTTCTGCACCCATCAGCATTCTTCCATTTTTCTGTTTCAGCAACTTCACAGAAACCTGGCCGTGTTCCTCGAGGTGAATTACCCAGCAGGGTAGCCTGCAACTTGTACCTAAGGTTCGCGACCCAGGAGTGTAGCTACCTGTTGTGAGGAGGATTTCTCGTGAACACCATTTCCAGCAGGGTTCAGGAGCCTCCTTCTACCCAGGAGGGGCTGCTGGCCTGGCAGTGGCTGTTGGGAAGGGCTTTGATTGTGTGACGGTCACAGCCCCTGGGGAGCGGCTGTAGCTGTGCCTGCTGAGCAGTGCAGCAGATTCCTCGCACCTTTGGGGTTTTTAGTTTCCCAGCTGGATGGGCTGCCTTTCTCAATTCAGGCCCTCAGTGCTGGCTAATGGGCTGCTGCTTGTTTCCTTATTGGAGCTCAGATGGACCATGACAGCAAACTTTTTTTTCCCCCTATTTGTAGCAGTTGTTTTGCAGGCTAAAAGCACGTATCTGGTAGATTCACTTTCCACGAAGCATTGCTAATTCTTATGGCAGAATCGGGGCTGAAGAATCCCAGGCAGAGCTCTTCACACACACTGATGTGTTTGGTACGTTCTTGACATTCACAGTGTCTCCAGTAATTTGCCTTTTACACAGAAGGGCACCTCAGCAAGTGGTTCTCCTGTGTCTACCCTGAAGTGTGTTGTGGTGTTAAACAGCTTCTTTCCGAAACCCTTCGGATTGCATCAGCCATGAGATCCTGGGTAGAGCTACCTGAGGTGACAGAAGGGCACTTGGGTGGGCTGAATAGTGGTTATTGCCTGCATTTGAGTATATCTGTGTTGAGGGTCACTCCACTGGAAGTAAACCAAGCATGGAAGAGGGATTAATTCCAGAGTCCCAAAGTCATTGTCCCCAGTAGGAGTTTTGCACTGTCAGACAGAAAGCATCAGCTTTCTTGTTTTCAGAAGAAGTAACTTTGGTCTTGATGAGAAATAATAAAATCTTGCAGAATATAGTTCATTAAAATACAGTTCAGTCTGGGACCACTGGTGACGTTTGCCCTCCTGTTTGCCTAAGTGGATTGTAGGTCACAGAAATACGTCAGGAAACAGCTTACAGGGGCACCTATTTTAATATGCAAGGCTGAACATCTGCCTCTCGTAATTAGTCACTGTCCTATTAAAAAATCATTTCTGACATTCAAACAAAAATATCCTGAGAACAGCCTGGTGGTTGGTTCAGTAGGAGTTTGTGAGTGGAAAGAAACCAGTTTGATTCATACAAAATACCCCTTGGTGGTGAAGCCTCACTTTTGTTGCTGGTTGGAACAAGTACAGACCTTCTCATGTTTCTCATTTTAATTTGGCATTAATGAGCTTTGCAAACTTGGCTTCTGTGTTTCTGTGGTTGTTGTTTGCTTGTTTCTACCAATCTGCCATAGACCACATTGGAGTTTGTGTTTGCTTTTTTTTTTTTTTTGTGAAGCATGGAGCATCTGGCCAGGACACATACAGTCACATAGAGTTTAGAAACATATGTGTTTCTAAAATAATATCTGCTTGATGAATGATGCCTGGAAGTAATATCTCTGTTCCCCTCTGATATTTCAAGTCTTACTCTTAAGGTGGATGTACAAATCAGTCTGATTTCCTACTTATGTTCTTTTGAATTTAACTTTTTTAATGCTTTCTTTAGGCATCTCAGAAAAACGTCTGTTCTCACAGACATTATAATTTGAAACTAAATTGTGAATGTAAAATTTTTGTCTTATGAGAAATAATGAAAATTATCACCCATTGTGTACCAAACTGGCTGCACTGAGACCCCATAACATCTCCTCTGAGTAGTTCTTGGATTTCAGCTTTGGTTTTGACTTCAGTAATTGCATATTTGGAAATGGCAATACTTGATCCGTTTTAAATGGGTGTTAAAAATAGTGGCAGTTTTTAACATTGCAAAAACAGCTTTAAAATTGGAGTGGTTGGATTTCATTGTCTGTTCCCTGATAGTCACAAATCTTCAAACCTTTTAGAATCAGATTTCAGGTATTATTTTTGCAAGCTAATGCTGTTACCTATTGCAAATCAGCCGATTTTGAAGATAGTTAAAAATAACATTTAAAAAGTCACCAAAAAAAGCATGCCCAACAAACTTGACATAGGTTTGCTTTCTCCCTATTGGTTTTGTTGTTGTTGACAACTTTACAGACAGCATTCCCTGTCCTGTCAGAGGTTGAGCACAGCACAAGCCACATAAGAAAAACCCTCAATGCCCAGGTCCCAAGATTTATCTAGTGCTGCTTAATTGCATGGCTTAATTTTCTGTGGCCAAAGTAGCAAGGAGTGCCCCTGCAGGCAGCAGCACTGGGGGAAATGCTGCTGCTGTTGCAGTAGGAGCTCAGCTCTCCTCTCGTGCTGCATGGCTGAGGCAGGATTTGTGCCCCACGTGTTGGAGTGTGCCAGAGCTGCTCAGGGCACAGTGAGCTCTGCTGCCCAGGCTCTCCAGTCATAGCGGGCAGCTCCATGTGTGTGACTTACCTGGGATTGCAGTTTAAAGGATGCTGCCAGTGATCAGAGATGGATGCTGGCTAAAATGTACTAGAAAGTTTGAACCAAGCCTTCTTTCTTTTTCAGTGAAATGTTTGTAGCCCACCCATTTAATGAGAACAGTTCGCTCACACTAGAAGTGAAATCCAGCAATACGAATAAATTCAGCAGACAGCTTAAAAAAATGAAGTCCAACTAGATGAGTAGACAGGCAGGGTTCATGCTTTATTTACCTTAATAGATTTGTGAAGCTAGTCCTGTGCAGCTGTTTGAAAATTTATGGAATTCATTTCTAAAGCAAACCATTTGGATGATAGACACGGCTGTGATTCCAGTTGTGTCAGTGCCAGGAAAGCCTTTGGTTCTGTACTGCAAACACTCTTTAATAACAGGTCTGGTATTTAGCCTTTTGGCTTCTGAAAGCAAATTACTGCCTTCTTGATATGCAGCTGATTGTGATGCAATCCCATGGTTCAGCTTGCGGTTCCTGGTTGTCCCTGCTGTCCATGTGTTTCCTGCCGGCACAGCGAGGCCTGGCAGTGGCACAGCACAGCTGAAGGAGATGCTGTCAGTGCAGCACAGTGTCACCAGTGCTCCTCTGCTGCCTTGCCCAGCATGAGAACACTGTCACTGTGATTGCCTCTTGTACACAGATGGCCTTTTAGAATGTGCTTAAACTCCTGATAGATTTCCAAATATTTCCAATTGACAGCCTCCTTACAAATACCCGTTTCAGGGAATGGGAGCCAACATTTCCATAATCATATCTGGTCGTTCACATAGCCATAACGTTTGAATGTGATGAGGAAAATGGGTTGTGCTAAAGCACAAGCCTTAATTGGAAGCAAATGCCAAAAAGATGTTTTTGTAATGAATGCATCGATATTTAAGTAGTCTCCCATCACTTTAATATCAAAAATGTGCTGGGATCTGCCAAGTCACTTGGTAACCTTTGCTAATATCAGGGAAGCTGCACGCAGTCAATGGCTTTAAGCAGCACAGTTACTCAGCACCCTCCTTGGGATCTGTGCATTTTAGCAGCAATTGCTTGCTGCCTTTTACAACCTTGGCAGCAACTGTCAAAGTGATTGCAATTTTTGTCCAGGGAAAGTGCTGTCCCGCAATTCCAAGGGACACTCGAGAACTCTACTCATGATAGCAGAATAAGGACCTGCAACGTTTTACAGGGCCCTGACTGTGGCTCCACTTACAGCCCAGCTCAATAAAATCTGCCTGCACCGTGGGATTGCCGTGTAGAGTGGGATGTATATTCAGTGTTCTCAGCACCTACAGTTAAAGCTGAACGTGGACTTTATTGCACGGGAATTTCGCTGGCTCCTTTGCAGTGTGCTGGATACACACTGTACCGTGGCACAGCAGTGTCTGAAGCACAAAGTAAAGCAAAGCAGGGCTGTCAGAGCCACTTCCATCTGCACACTGCAGTTCTAAGTGGTTCAAAATGAAACACCAGCTAGTTACAAAGCAGAGCCACTGAGAAACCATTCAAGATTCTGTAAGTAATGCAGATCATATCTCACCGCAAGTCATGTGCAGTTCCATCAATGAGTGTTTCGTTTTCCATTATCCTGTTGGCATGACAAAGCAGGGAATGTTGCCAGAGTTAATACTCCAAGTCTCTTATCTGAGTCTAGAAACCGGTTCACAGTGGCCATGGGAGTGTTTTAGATAGTATTTCCATCTTGTGTTACTGTCCACTCAGGATTCCTTGGCAGACTGCCATATCTTACATGCTTTGCTCCTGCAGGATTTTTGCTTTCTCTCAAGGCTGTGCACATTTCATCTCCCTTGCTTTTTAAGTGGAAAATACTTAGGTTTTCCAGAGACTGTGAGGATGTTTCTTTCTCACATTTTTCTGTATCATTGTGTCATTTTCCTTCCCTGTGAAGGAAACTTCAAGAGTTCCCAGAAGCTGTGGCTGCCATTTAATTTCTGTATTGTCTTTCCTGTTTTGGTAGGGTTTAAAGGGTATTTCTTGAAAGGAAGGTGAAAACAATGAAGGAAAACTGACCTTACCTGGGGGAGGGTTCCACTGTGAACGTGCAAAGAAGTAAATTAATTTCTGTTCCAGAATCCCATCAGGTCTTATTTGACATTACAGGCAGATACATGTCACACAAAGAAAGCCTAATCATGCTCCTCTTTGAAAAAAGTTTGCAACCCCTGACATGATTAAGTTGCACTGCAGATTATTTTTCAATAAAAAGAGCTGGATTTTCTCTAAGGTGACCAGGTAAGTAGCCTATTTCTTTTTCTGTCTGCATTGTGTAGATGTATCATATTACAGTGTTGTCACTGAATTAGGAAATCAGGTAGAGTACTTCTTCCTTCCTTAAAGTATGTCCACAGTCAGTGTTTTCAACCTGAAGCTTATACACAAGTCTGATGTGCAGTTGTCTAAGAGAAAATCTGGTGACTAAATGCACAAATGGTTAGAAATGCCTTTAAGTATGGAACTGTGTTTGGATTTCCAAAAGGTTCAAATGAGGTCTCTCACTGTGAGCTTTTAAAAGAACAAAAAAGTCAAAGTATACAAAGAAAACATGACTTGAAGTCTGATAAAAGATAAAAAACAACAAAAAAGAAGGAATAAGTAGTTAATTTTCACTGAGGAAGGAGACCACTAGCATGTCCCTCGGAAATCTCATCATCTACTCATAAGTAGTCTCAGGCAAGTGTATGAGGAATGAGGAAGCATTTGTGGTAGGAAAAATTTAAGTGGTGGTGAAGAAGTATATTGGGATCTCAAAATAACAAGTGATTAAGGGATCAAATGATAAATGAAGCTCGGTGTTGATAATCAGTGTACATTGAAGAAACCAGTTCTGATCTGTACGTGAAACACAAAGGGCACTGGAGTGGTGGTTATTACTTCCAGGCAATTTTGGATAATTGTGTGACCGTGTCTGGTGCTCAGTGTCTACACCTTAGATACAGTTCTGCCTCCTCTCCCCTCTCAGGTAGATAAGGAGCCCAGCAAGGCTTATTGCATTTTTTAAGTTGTTCCATACAAGGAATGACAAAGTAGACAACAAGTCTTCATCTTCGAGGAGAGAAAACTGAAGTGGTATGAAATAGAGATGTAAAATAAGAAGTAGACAATAGACAGTGAATAGGGGAGGATTAGTAAATGCTTTTCATAGTGGGGATAATATTTGGAAGTGGGTTTTAAAACAAAAAAGAAATACTCTTTTTTTCCCAGACCCATAATTAAATGGTGTGACTTGCTGCTCAGAAATGTTGTGGATACCAAAAGTATGGCTGGATTAAATACAGTATTATAAAGGCAAGTTCATGAAAGAAAATCCTGTAAGAGGCTATAAAATATGAAGATACCACGTCTGGCTCAGGTAGTTTGAAGGGTTTGCCAGAGGAAAGATGGAATAGGCTTGCAGTGGTTTTATATTCTTCCCCTAAACCATCACTGTCAGGGATCATGTGCTGTGCTGCGGGACCTTTGGGCTGACCAAGACAGTGGAGTTATGTCGTCAGTAAAACATCAATACATGACACCAGGGGCTGAAAAAACCCACACTCTGCTACTGCATACAGATGAAAATTGGAATTGGATTAGTGCTGTAGCTGTTTACGTAACTGGAGTATTCGGCTGACAAGAGCAGCAGTGCTGTTCTGAACTACCCGACTCCCTTGTGCCGTATTTGTCCTTTTCATTTGGAGGTGTAAGATTCTTGCATTGCCTTTCTCTGAAGATCAGTGGCCTGTGAGCCCAGTTACAGTTCAGATTCCCTTGGACACTGGGATTTTGAAGGCCCTCTGTCTAGAACAACATGCTCCTCTCTGTCTTGCATATGGTGAACTATGGAAAGCTGGATGACCTGTACTTGGCAGCCTGCACAATATGGCTAAACAGCTCCTGCGCTCACTCAGACTTCTCTGCCCCTGTTAGGAACTGTGCTGCTCTAGCAGAGACGTTTCTGCCTGTAATGGAAATGAAAAGATTCTCCTTCTCCATGGAGCATGTTTTAGTTCTGTGGAAATGCTGCAATGAGCTTGCTGCCATTGGTTGTGCTCCTTTCTTTCACAAGCACTCCAGCAGATTGCAATGCTCTGACTCTTAGGACCGAGCTATTGATTTCCCTGGGAGCACTGAGGTATGCAAAGGGTTGTGTTTCCATGGCCCCTGCTAGTGAGCAGATGGGCTGCTGCTTTTCATACTAATTGGACTACTTCAGTCAACTGTGGCTGCATTCCCAAGTATTAATCCGTCGACTTTGAGGCTGGAGCTCACAAAGAGATGGCTTACTGTGGCCAGGTGGTCTAGGCAAGTGCAGCTATTGAGGTGTTGAGTGGATTTTTTGTTTGTACAGATCTTCCTGTTTGGACCCCCAGTAGCCTCAAAGAGTCCAGCTGGAGTCCAAAACTCCAGCTCATCCTAATCATCTTGCAG
Organism: Atrichornis clamosus; assembly: GCA_013400975.1. Taxonomy (NCBI): domain Eukaryota; kingdom Metazoa; phylum Chordata; class Aves; order Passeriformes; family Menuridae; genus Atrichornis; species Atrichornis clamosus. Next base: position 194,879 of record WBMZ01009030.1, read on the forward strand.
GTGTCCTCCACAGATGGAGATGTCATGGAAGTGCTTTTGAAGCACTCCTCCCTGTCTAACTGCCATCATTTCTGTCTTCTCAGTGTTGTGATACAGCAGCTTGGCTCCTGCCAGCACAATCAGACAGAGAAGTCTTGCAAGAGCCAGGAGAGAGCATACTCTGTAACGAGGAGAGAACAAAGACCTAAGTTTTGAGCAAATGTTTCCTGTTTGTCTAGAAGTCTGCTGCTATCAGGCCCCTCCCACCCAAAGAGAAAACAAATATTCCAACTTTGTAGTAGAATTTCTAGGGGACAAATCTCTTGGCCACAGACTGCTGCTTATCAGACTGGGACTGTTAGACACTGATCTGTCTTGGAAGGACTGTGAAGAATTCTGTTGCACTGTATACAAAAATATCTTCAATAAAATAAGAGCTTAGTCATTAGGTAAGAGGCCACCCTTCTGACTCTGCTTTGAAACTCTTCGTCTGTAATGCTTTCTGTATGTAATGCAGTTTTTCTTCCCATGCCATCAGTCTATTAAATTTCAGAAATAATCTGAAGTAGTTTGGGAATTTTTTTCAATCTTTTTTTTTTTAGCACAAAAAATATCGTTCAACATGTTGGAACTATTTGTTTAGGATCAAGTGGTTTTTTCTTCAATAGTTTGCAGAAGTTAAAGCCTCTGACATGGAATTTAAGGGTAATATCAGAGTTGGATGTGGATGATCTTTCCCTCTGCTCAAGAATAGAGGAGCTAGCTGGCATGAGAGCATTCTCAAAAAAAAGCAGAGGATTGAATCTGTAATATTAATTAGTCAGAAAAATGCCCTTAGTCCTTGTCTCCCACATCCCAGCTGCCCTGGGTACTGTATAATTACTGTTTGCTGGTGTGGCTTTTGCACAGACACCAAAATCTTCACAGAAAAAGAAAATGAGGCAGCTGTGTGTTGATGGAGGCACAGGAGAGAGGACAAGTCGCCTGTTCATACGTAACTGCTAACGCAGTGTGGGGCTGCACTCCCAGAAGGTGCCTGGTGTCCACCCTGGGATAAAATGTTTCACTGAGAGGGCATCACACAGCTGCAAATGGAGATGTGCAGATGCTGGGACTTGAACTGGCACCGCCTTCACCATGTGAGCTGCTCAGCTGTTCTCAGTTCTAAGGCTGCTGCATTATATGAACACCTTCACCTTGACTTCTGGAGGGAGACTTGCTAGAAACCTATTTACTCTTCACGGAACAGGAAAAAAGCTCTAGCAATTGTTCTGCTACACGTTAAGTTGCAGTTATAGTGAATTCCAACAGAGAAATGAAATCATCAGCCTATGTTTAAAATTCTGGTTCTACTTCGTATTGAGTATAGCTGTTACAATATCCTTTCTTCCTGCTCTCACCCACAGCAGGAGCTTTTTACAGTCCATTTCACTACAGCATCCTGGAGAAAACTGACCTCCTGATCTTGTTTCAGCGATTCTCTTCTGTAATACTCTGCTCATTTCACTGGTAGATGAGATGAGCAGCAAGCTACATACACAGCCCACATCCTTAGGGAAGAATTGGGATTGTGCCTTACCTGTGCACAGTCTTGGCAAGTTCAGCTGATAACTGCACAATGGCAGGACCGTTTTAGGACTGTTCATTTTATACACTTCCAAAAGATCTCGCACTCGTAAGAATCTGCTGAGGAATCCTAATAGAACAGCCCGTGATGGGAATGACTTGGGACAGCATCCTACCTGGTGTCAGATGCAGGAGTTGTGCAAAGACAACACTACCAGCGTTGCTGGAATGATTGCAGTAGATCACTTGACAAGAAGGGTGTTTCTGTCAGTCATCAGTCATTAAATTCCTCTGATACAAATGTGAGCTCACTTCTAATTACAAATAGATGAACGAAATACAGAATATTGAATAAAATGTTCATCTCAGAGAAATGAGCTAATGGACTTGTAGTTTGCAGGAATGCAATGAATTTGTCCTGAAAGAGTTTCTGTTTTTTGAGTCATGGGAAGAAAGCTGGATACTTCAGGGGACAGTTGGATTTTGGTTGAAACATGGATGTTGTCTTGTGGTTACAACAGGATCTGATTTTTTTGGTGCTTGATGCTTTGAATGTGTTTAGAAAGATTTTTATTTTTTATTTTCCCCAGACTTGGGGAAAAAGTAAATTTGTTACCTCTCTTTGCTTTTTTCTTTTCCCCCTCATTTCTGTTTTGTAGTCTTCACTGCTATATGATTTGGTTTCCTGCCCAGACAGAAAAATTAGAGTTTCCGTCTAGACAGGAGATCTTTACTCTTTCAGAAGACAGTTATTTAAAGCAGAGCATTAGAACAACATTTATCAATGTTATTTGCACTGCACACCCAGTCTAGGTAGAATCAAAACTCTCTTGTTCCTTACCTGTCACTTAGGACCAGAGTAAAATATGGTCCCTCCCCGTGAGTGCTCACAGTGATTTAAAACATTGTTCAGAGTAATGCTGGAAAATGCATCTTGCTCTGTGCAGCTTTAGGCTGCTGCCACCGTGCATAGACTTGTCTGCAAGGGCTCCTGATTTAAACTCTCCCCAGTGTACGTGAGCTGGGAGCCGCTGCCTGGACGCATGGCAAACCTCACGGATGTGGGGAATGCAGTTCTGACTGAGCGCTCTCTCACGGTGAACTCACGCAGTACTTAGTGCACAGACACTGCAGGTTATATTTTGGTCTGTCGTTAGAGGGGAGGCCTATCCTTTTGGAACCATTGCATACGGATTATTTTGTTTCAAGGAAGCCAGGTGAGGTGGATGGATAAAGCCAGATGAGTCTCTCAGTTGAATTTTTAGTGTTGAATTTTTTGTTTACTTGAAAACAAACAAACTGCTCGTAATTATTGTTTCCTTAATGAGCAAAGTGGTTTAGATGTACAGTGTATCAAAGCAGCTGTTGAGAAGGCTCTGATGTGTAATAGCACGAGAAAGCAGGATGGCAAACAAAGCTGTTAGCTTTCAATAGCATGAAAATTATTGTAGAGATAAGGGGAAGGAAGTTGAGACAGTGATTTGCTGTATCATTGTTAAGAACACAAAGCTTTATTTTCAGAGGAAAAAATGCTAAGGAGCTGAACATCTGAAGAATTTTCTTCAGGAAGAGATAGGTACTATCAGAAGAAAGGAGTTACGGAGTTTAGTTAATGGGAAAAGCCAGTTTTATTGGCATGTAATCAAAAACTTGGTAGAGAGCTACATTGTGGGTTGGTTTTCATCCTGTGGAACTTTTTGGAGTCACTGGGATTTCAACGGATGTAAATTAGACCACACCCTATGTCCCCATGTTACTTAGCTAAGTTGGTTTTATTCTGGATTTGAAGGCTTTGACTGTCCTTGATGAGAACAGCAACTGGAAAAGGGGGATCATAGCCTCAAGTAGGAGGTGATTTGAAGGTGCAGGGCGGTGTTGAGTTTCTGGGACAGAAGTACTACAGTACAAAAGCCCAGTGTTGCAGTGGCTGGATGAAAGCAAATGAGGCCTTCCTCAAGTCAAGAGTTACTGGAGTAGGAGCCACAGATGTTGGAGACGGTTGCAATCTGCTGATGGTTACTTGGAGAATTCAGGTATCTGCTGAAGAACTAGAGAAGACTTTATAGCTTTTTTTCTTTTTGTATAGGTATGTTCTGAAGGCAGGCACAAGGGTTAACACGTTCAGGCCCAATCATCACCTGCTGCAGATTTAATTGAGATCAGCAGAATGTCACTGCTTCCGAGGAAGTTGTGCTGATTTACAGCAGAGCGAGTTTGGGACCCAGCTTTTTCTCTATTTATTTTTCTCAAATAAATAGTATGTAATTAGACAACAGATTTAGAAGATAAGTCAGAAAAACAGACTGGAATATTAATGCCCCTGTAAGAATGGTTTGTATTTTGCCTCTTAGAGAGATTTGTGAGGAAAATGCAGCACATAAAAGAAGTGAAGTTACAACTATATTATTACAAAACCGGCAAGCACCCCAAAATCTGGAGCTAGATTCCTATTAAAAATCAGAGGTGTTGGGGAGCTCGAGCTGAAGCTCTAAAAACTATTATGCAAACATAAGTGTAAATCTTAAGGCCAGTATTGGATGACAGTTTAGTCAGTAACAGGTGAAAAATCAAAATGAGAGTGCTGTGAACATCTCAGTGAGGCAAAATAATAATATCCATTTATCTAGCACTTAACATTTCCACATTGTATGGCCATTAAATAATGCAGAAAGCTGCACTGGTCTTCGATGCATGGAAAGAAAGAAAGGCCATGCCATATCTCTAGAGCCTCTGTAGCTATGAACAAGTTGGTGTTAGACTGGAGGGCTGTGTTAGAGAAATGCTGTGACTAAGGAATTAATTATAGTTAATTTTTTCAAAAGTAAGAGGGAATGAGTGCTTTCTACCTAGATTTAATGAAAAATAAAATGTACTTAGAGGTCAGATTGAGCAGCCCTTGGAAAATGAAGTAATTGGCGTTTGAGACTGAAATGGAGTTAACTGGAATGTTTTAAGGGACTAAACCGGCAAACAGTAGATTATGTCTTTCTGAAGAAAAAATTAACTGTGCTATTAAAACTAGTTTTAAAGACATTTAAGGAGCTCCAGTGGTGAAGAGCGCCCGTCATCCCAAGGCACGCAGTGTGTGTTTGCCCAGCAGCCCTTCCTGCCAGGGCCCCTGTGGCAGCCTGGGGTCAGCCTGCCAGTGGGCCAGGGCACACTTGGCCTCCTCATCAGCATTTGTGCAACAGCAGCTGAAAGCCAGGGGCCAGAGAGGCCCTGTCTGCACACTGTGTTACACCTCACGTACTCAAGTGCAGACTTGATTGTGGGGGAAAACAAAGAAAAATCTGAACAAAATGATGATGATCTGTCCAAGTAATTAGAGACGTGACTGATCTCCCTGGGGCTAATTCTGTATATAAAGTTAAATCTGTGCCTAGAGGGTTTCCTGAATACAGTCAGAAAGTTCATTCACTCTAAAGCCTGAGAAATAAATCAGGGTGAAATCATAGTAATTGGCAGCTCTTAGGTCTGACTGACTTCCTGATGTTGCTAGTTGACTTCAGTACAGGAGCAGCGCCTAAGGCTGACCCAAATTCTCAGAAAAGGGACTGTGTTCAGAGGACTGGGCTCTGTGGGGTATTTGTACATATGCAGTCTCAGACAAATTTATTTTTGTAGTTGCCATATGTGAGGGCTTTTCATAATTGCCATCTGTGGAATGAAAGGCAGTCCAGGCTAAAATGTGCACAGTTGCAAATATTAGAAAATATGGCTATTATAAAAAGTCGTAAGAACTTTATGCAAATGTTCCTTCTACAGTGGAAGGGCCAGATTCTAATATCACGCATGATGCACAGTAACAGATTTTTCTTAGGTATGCCGGGATGCCCACACTGCGCCTGAGATTAGAATCTGTCCCAAGAATGGATTATTGGGATATGAAAGAGCCAATGATGAGGAAAATCAGATTTTACTGAGCTTTTTTTTTTTCCTTCACCCTTACTACGCGAGAATTGGCTTTCAGCGTAGTTCTGGGTCTTTCTAATTCATTAGGAAAATTGGCAATAAAAATAATGACAAAATGTGAAAACTAATTTTCCTCCTTAAGAAATTCACATCATCAAGTTAGGACACAGAAGTGATCTCTTTACACCCAGTTGCTCAGAGCAACTGGCAAATTTTGCCTACACGAAGCATTACCTGAAGCAAACAACAGTGACTCTATTCCCGGGAGATTCCTGAGGTGCTGTTCCAGGTACTGCTGGCAGGATAGTTCTGGTGGTGTGCAGGTTAATTGATTCTGCAAATCCTATTACCAGCATATCTTCATGTATTTATATCCCGACTTTATCATCTTTCTTTCCCCCCCATATCTGGATACTACTGTCTTTTGTTCTTGTCTCTTCTTGTCTCTTTGGGGAGGAGGTAACTGAGATTTGGATACAAGCCGTAATTATTCTGGGAAAATCACCCTGCGGCATTGATTTATATGCAAAATCTTGCCCTGCAGCAGCTTGACAGCTACACAGGGCTAGGAAGGCAAAGGCTCCAGAGCTGCTCTCTTTCTTGAATGATGCATTGATGGTCCTTGCCTTGTCTTCAGTTCTCAGTGACCCAGGTTTGCCAAGAGAAGTTGATATGGCTATTCTGGTCTCATCTCCAGAGAAACCCAGCACTGGCCAGGTAAGAAACTCCCCTTGGACAGGGAATATTAGATTTTCTAACATCATGGGAAGACGAGGGGTGCAGTGAACACAGCTCCCCTGCACTGCCTGGGCAGAGCTGAAGAAGCCCTGGCAACACTTCACACTTAGAAAGTCCCTTGTGACTTTAGACTTCTTCAGTAGCAGCTGCAGCAGGTTTCCATGGTTTTGGATTAAGGGAGGTTCCTTGGAATGCTGTTCAGAGTGCAGAGGGGTGTCTGATGTTTTGAAGTGCAGAGTGTTCTTAATGACTCCTATGGAAATCACAATATGAATTAGTTCTGAAAATTAGGCCCCTAGTCTCAAAGGCCAGGTATGAAGGAAAGGACCAAACCCTTCCTGGTGTTTTGTGGGGTCATTATTATAAAGCAGTTTTGCTATATCCAAGCTGAACAACTTTTCATTCCACACGCAGTATTCTTTGTTGCAAAGAAAGGGCTGCTAGTGCAGACACATGGTAATAGCAGATCCAGTGTTTTTAGCAAAGGCTAAAACAAAAACTGGTCCCTGCAAATGTTTTTCCAGTCTGCAGTGTGCCAGTTGTTTCTGAGAGCAATACCCTTGTGTTAGTGATGCTTCTGAGACCAGCTGGGAGAAGTATGATGAATCTTTGTAACTCACAAGTGAAGCAATAAAATTTCAATGGCAAAAGGTTTCTGTCTTTGGGAAAATGGGAAAAATATGCCCCTGTGAAGGGACAGAGAAGTTTTGCAGGAAGTATTAATTAAGACTGTCAATATTCAGTGTACACCTAAAAGTCCACATAGTTACTTTTTAGATATTTTTATAGATATTTTTAATAAATATTTGCTTTTCAAATGTTGCTTTAACTAGCGATTCATCTTCAAATATTCTCAAAATATTATTGATCATATATAAGGTATATAGATTCTAGCCAGATGCTGTTGAACGAGCTGCTTTTTTAGGCATGTATATTAAGGTATTCCTTTTCACAGAAGGTTTTGAATATAATAATATATCTATCTACTCCATCTTTGTATGAAAGCATAAACTTCAAACTCTTGTCTTCTTTAAAACTATAGTAGTTTCTATCAGAAATATCATGGAAGCTAGCTGAATAAATATCTGCAGTTGTGGAATTTTAACGTGCAGCATCAACAAACAGATTAAATTACACAGGATACAGCATCAAATGAAACTTGAATGCTCTGCATTACCAGAAAGCACGTTTCACACCTCACCACCTCCTTTCCAGTCGCATTCTAGTTCCACACAGAGAGACACTAAGATTCTAAACTCTTCACATGCAGATATTTAGTATACTGCCTTGTAACAAATACTGAGGGCAATAAGGGGCCAGTCTGCACTGACACTGTTTTCACTCTTGGCAGTTTCAAATTAGCTGAAAGGTTACTGCTGTCAGATCTTTAGTTCAAAATCTTTCATTGTCTTGGCAGTTTTAGTAAGGTTGGAAAACTGCATGATACTTCTGTTGATGTAGTAGAGGATTGGAATGCAGGCTCCTGTTGGTATGATGCTGTGAACAATAAGTGAACTTGGATGGTGGACATGAGGATCCCCGCATGTTCCTGCTTTTTTTGCTTCTCTCATCCTTATGTTCTCTGCATCCATATCATAAAGGAAAATAAGAACAGGGGATTGGAAAGTACCACGTGGTTGCTTCATCAGAACAACATTGTGCAGTCACTTTTATGGAACTTACTCTACACAACTCTAAATCAAAGCAAATTTTTACGTCCCACCATCTTTCTTGAAAACGTGCCCCAGGAATATGATGATGGAATAGCTAAAAACTTTTTTCCTGGTATAGCCTTAATGTGTGCATGATCAGTTCAGACACATTTGTCCTTGGAGTGACTGTTTTCTGTTCCTGAAGCACCAGTGCTTCTCCCTCTCTCACGCTCACTGTAGTGTGTTTATGGGCAGAAGCATTTTCCTCTCTTAAGTCTAAGTCTTGCAGAACTGGTAACAGACAGAGATGAGCTCAGTGGGTTAGAGCAGGGTGTTGAAAATGCCACAGTTGCAGGTTCAACCCCTGTATGGGCCGTTCATCCATGTAAGAGTTGGACTTGATGATCCTTGTGGGTCCCTTCCAACTGAGAATATTCTGTGATTTCTGTGATAGAATGCCCTGCTATCAGTGTCTTTCTCTTCCCCAGCTGTCTTCCACTGCTCATGAATGCTTAGATGTATTTACCTTAAATGGGAGGATCAAAACTCTTCATACTCTTCATCATGGAATGGTTTGGGTTGGAAGGGACCTTAAAGATGTTGAGATCTGTATCATGTCCACTGATGACTGAATTGATATCTGCAGACAATCATGTAGCTGTCTCTCGGTCAAACTCTCCTTTGTTGTAAATCCATGAAGCTTCATGTGTTTCATTGTACCTGTGTCAGCTGAGGAATTTATCCAGATACCTTCTCTGGAATATGTCAAGCTGGTGAATGGACTCAGAACTACCTCTTTAATATTATACGTTCACAAGATATTTTGGACTTTAGAAATGAAAACCAGTTATCAGGCAGAGAAGAATGATTCCATGACTCCCACACTACTGCTTTTAAGAATAATGCCAATTTAATATGGAGTAAGTATCCTTCAATCTGGCCCTAAAATGAAAAACATTTTGTTACCACTAAGCACAGAGATGTGTTCAGCCGTTGTTTAACAAAAGAGAAGATTGGGTGCATTTATGACTTGTTTCCCTGCACAGCTCTGTCAGAGGTATAATTTCAAAACCTTTCCATTTGCTAGGTGTTCAGTTGTGGGTTTTTTCCTCTTTCTCTAGGCATGCATAGATTTTAGACTACTACCCTTAAAAGAAAAATTTATTCAAAATAAAATATTGCTTTAGATCCAGTCACATGTATGCTAGTAAGAAAATTTGTACTTAAATAGCTCTTGTTATTACCAGTTTTTCAGCACAATGAGAACCTTCTTTTACTTTCTTCAGTAATTTTGTTTATTAAGAATTACGTTATTCTAAATTATCGTTCTGTTGGTTGGAGGAAGGGTTGTCAGTAAAAGGCATTGTATTGGTGTTGCACTTTACTGGGGCTGTGGGTGACATCGTACAACTCTGAGTATCCTTGAAGTGATGCTGCTGTGGTTGGTAATAAGGGAGATACAAGGCTCTTCTGGGGCAAGGGCAATTCATTTCATTGCTTTTCCAAAAGTTACTGCTTATGGAAGTGGAGCGTGGGGTACGGTGGAGCCAGAAGCTTCTTTTAGTCTTTGAGGATAGTATAAAGTTTTTAAAAAGTCACATCCAAACATGAAAAAATACCCTGTGATCAGTGTATGACTTCAGTTCTTGGAGAGTGTAACTGGTAGTGGGAGCACACTGCTAGAACCCTTCTCTGAAACACAGCCCTGTGACATGCAGAGAAATCCCATGGCGTGGGAAAGCAGAAAGCTGAAGAAAGTGTCAGCCTGCAGTTATTTTAATTTTTTCTTCTGTGCAGTTCATGTGAGCTAGTGGAAGCTACAGCTTCCAGCTGGAGATTACTCCCAAAGGCCTCTCTGGGACGTGAGGGAGCAATGCAGCAGGAGTTGCTGAAAGCACTAGTTAGAACTGTAATTAATGGACAAGATTATGTGAGGAATCCTCTCCTCATACAGAATTCAAATACAGTATTTCAGCTGCAGTTCCTGTCAGTGGTAGGTCCAGTGCTACCCTCCTTGGATACTGCCTAGAAGTACAACTGTAGCACTTCTTAACAGTCAAGTATTTTTTATGCAGCTGCATGGAGGCTGCGAGGGAATTGCTGGTCAGAGTCAGCTCTGCCTGCTGCAGCTGCTTCTGCTGCTCGAGGAAATGGTGGTGTGGGGATCGTCTGGCAGAGCTTCTGAAAGCAGCCAAGTTTGCCTTTCAGGGAGAGTAAGATTTGTAACAGGAGGAGAGCCTGAGTGGAAGGTCAGGGATAGAAATTCTGGGTAGTTTGATATTATTTAGGAGAGGTGGCTGTTTTCTAAACAGCTCCCAGGCCCTTGAACAAAGTTTGAAGGCAAGGAAGGCACTTCAGCCCAAAGGATCTGGTAGCAGGAGGGCTGCGCAGTTTGAGATGTGAGCAGTACATTTTAAGAGGCACAACTTCTAGAAAAATGCAGTACCTGGATTTGAGCATAATTCTGGGAGGAGGAAATTGTAATTTTTAATGGGATGGTGGGCAGTTCACTGACAAATCCAAGTAGGAAAAAATAACAGTCTGGAAGAGTTAAAAAAATAAATGGGATTGTATTCTGTGTAAATTTTGGTTTAAGGGAGTCCACTGTAGGAAGAGAGAACTGAAATGGCAGTTAACTTAATCCGTTACTAAACCGTGTCATTAATATTTTCATACGTTGTTTTCCTCTTCTCAACATCCCCATCATTTGCACTGAACACTCGTAGGGTGCTCAAAGCAGGACCCCGCCTCACAGGCTTGGAGGAGGGGAACTCCGAAAGGCGAGGTGGGTGGGAGGAGAGATGGCCGTGGCTGCTGCGGCAAAGCTGGTGCTAAGTGTCCCGATGGCTGCTGATGTGCCTCGGTGAGGCCCGGCTCAGCGCTAGGCCGGGCCCGGCTCAGCGCTCCGGCACGACGGGAAGAGGGCCAGGCGGGGGGAGGCGGAGAGCAAGGGGGGGAGAGAACNGCTAGGCCGGGCCCGGCTCAGCGCTAGGCCGGGCCCGGCTCAGCGCTCCTGCACTTCGGGAAGCAGGCCTGCAGGTGGGAGCTGGGGAGCAGCCGGGGAAGCCATCAGCTGAGATCAGCAATCAAACGCTGAATGCCTCATTGGCACAACTCAACTAATCCTAATAGCGTCTGTTACAGAAGTGCTGCCTTCCAGATTTATTTCTTTTCTTATCTCGGGGGGAGATAACCCTGCCTTTGTAATCTTTCCTAGTGCTGGTTCAGATAGGCAGTCAGTGCTGCTGGGTTCAGCCTAATTTGTTCCAGTTCATGACTGCAGCCCTTCCAGATTAGGAGGGTAACTGTGTTCTTATTTTGAGGCCTCTGATTAGAACATGGCAGCTCCCCTTCCTGCTGTCTAAAGGTTTGGATGAGTGCGTTGCTGGCCGTGTAACAGTATAGTCTTTACAAGTTGGGGCGGGGGAGGTTTTGTTCTGTTACATAAATGTGGGGTTTTTGATGAAAGACAAAACTGTTTGTATGTTTTATGGAGGCATGCTGCTGCCACTAAACACAGCCTTGATGAACATTTGAAAATCCCAGAGAATTGGTGAGTTGAATACTGCAGTGCTAAGGGCTTCTCACTGTTACCGTTTAAACTGTTGCTTAAAACTGAAGCTAAAATTCCACAGGCTAATACTGGTAAAATTGTTCTTGACTCTGAACTGAAGCTCTGCTGCTTCAGTAACTAAGCAGAGGTATTTCTTAGACTAAAAATACTGTGTTGAACATCAGGAAGTCAAGTTATATCAGCTTAATATTAAATTAATGTTCGTTCACATACATCATTATCTCATACCACAAGCTGTGCAGCTGTTCATGAAATCTGCACCCACTCTATAGCTTGTGACATATCTTGACAGACACTTTACCAAAAACCCACCATATCTATGCTTGTAGTCACCAATTTAGCATTTTAAAAAATATTTATGTGCTAATAAATGCATATCTCCCTCTCTATTTGTATTCCAGCAGCCTGCCTATATGTTCTAACAGTTACCCACATTTAATGCTCCTTTGTCACCTTTATGCGTGTAAGGAGCAATGAAAATGCACTTGGCACTTGTTCATGCCATGGTCAAGTTTAATCTTTTATGACTGAAAGAGGCTGAGACTGTAAAATAAAAATAGTGCAAAAACTGTTTCTTTTTCTGGAAAGCTGTTCAGATTCTATGTGCTGGAAATATCATTTATTGCTCCATAAAGGACTGTCTTCAACCACCTCACTGGGGGTATTGAGGTTCTTCCATCACAGAAGGATGACCACAGCCCTAGAATTACTAGCAATCCTCCTTGGCTTCCTGCATGCCTTTGATTTTTCCAACTCATGTGTGCACTGTTTTCTTAAAGTTAAAATGTTGTCCTTCGGGTACATTATTGGATGCAGTTCCCGGTTAATGGAATTACTGTTGGCTAAGAACTAGAGAGAAACCAACTGATGAAAATGGGCAAAATTTTCATAAAGAGCCGTAGACATGACTTGAATCTGCACATTTGGTTCCATACTGAAAACAGGATCGTTGATTGCTTGAGTGAAGATTATTCAGGTATGACATGTGAATATGAGATAACTGGTTTTTCTGAGGATGCCAAATCCAGCAAGTTTTGAAAATTATAGTGCTCTTTGCCTGGAGATCGATTACTCTAAAAGTTTACTTAGGGGATTTTTGGAATTCTTGCTCACTGGCTGTGACTCATGGCATTTTCTACGTGCAGTTTCCTGTTTTCATCTCTCCAAGAGCTCTAGGGAAGAAGAAAAGCAACATTTGTTTAAAGAAATTGTTTCCCCACTTCATGAATTAACTTCATCAGTGAGAAATAAGAGTTCATTAGTATCTGAAGTTCCCCACTTTCCAAAAGCTTTGTTTCTATTTGCTTTTGGCTTCATTTATAGTAGAAGAATAGTGGAATGGAAAGTTCATTTTTAGAGATTATACTTTGTTCTCTTTGACTTGTCATAATTGTGTAAGAATTGAGACAGATTTTCTTCTTTCTATTCTTTGAAAGGGATCAGCAGCAATATAACTGATAACGAAATGGTTTTGACTCTGGCTCTGGAATTAGGATCATTCTTAAGAGAAGAAATGGTCATTTATACAGGGGATGAGCCAGTGCCAACATCACCAGCAGTGATGTATTTTTCTACACAGATGAACTGTGAAGTGAAGGTTCGTTAAGCAAAGAATATTGATATGCAGAAAACTGTAAAGGTTATCAAATTCAATGTAGACGAGCAGGAGCTGTGAAAGGGACTTGGAAAAGTCATGTCATCGTAGAACTGAGAGCTTTTCAGAAACAAATGTTTGTCACTGCTTTGAAAGTACTTTTACTGCATTTCTTAATCTCCAAGTAGTTTTTAGTAACCTCTTACCTATGGTGAAGTTGCAAGTGGTTCCCAGGTTTGCAGCTTTCAAGGGCAGCATCAGCCTGAGCCTGCCAGCGGGATGTGGACACCTTTATGCTGTTGAGACTCGGCCATTTCCCTGGGACCTGCCGGGGAGGGAAGTAACTAGTGGGAATAAGGAGAGTGGATAAGGATAGCCTAAATTAAAGCCTCTTGTAGCCTTGAGGGTTTGTGTGTAGTGCTAGCATAAGCTATTGCTTCTCACGGCCTGTTTCGTATATTGATTACAAAGATTTGTTTTAAATCTCCTCTGATAGCCATTGTAAATCACTGCTTTAACTTTTAATTATTGTCTAGACAGCTGGTTTTCTGAATTCTATTCCATGCCATTAGTGTGTTTATTTAATTCTGAATCCCAGAAAAGTCACATTTAAATTTAAGGTGTCTCAGGTACAGTTGACCTGAGCAATAAAAAAATCTGAGAGAATGTAAGAAAATCTAGCTGATGCTTTAGTGGGAGGGTGTTGGAGAGACACTAAAGTAAGAGAATCAAATAATTCAAGTTGTTTAGGGACTGATACATTGTCTTCAGATCATGAGGCACAATTTTTACTTAAAGTAATTTTTAACCTGTTTTCCCCCTTCTTTTCTCAAGGAGGAAGAAAAAAAATGAACATTTTTGGAGACAAAAAAAAAAAGGAAAAGCATAGTGCTCTTACTCTGTAGTATTCATGAACTGTGAGGGTCACTTGCTTTTTCTCTCGTTGTGGGCTCACAGTGTGGCCTCATGCACAGTTCTTTGTCAGTGCTCTTCGCTCATGTTCCTGTCTGTCAGCCCCTTCCACGGTCAGGCTCCTCGCGTGGCAGTAATTAACTGTTCATGAATATATCCCCGGTGCCTCTGGTATCATCCTCTGCCTTTATTTGAGGGCCTCTGCCGTGGTCTCATCACTGTCAATAATTTTGAGAGCAGTTGTGGATTTCTTATGAGTGACTTGGGGATGCTTCATCAGAGCTTGATATTAAAATTTAGAGCGTGGCCATAGCATTTAGCATATAGTTCTTTCCTTTACAGTTTGGTACCAATCCTACCATCTAGAGGCTATTTCATTTTTAACTCTGGCTTTTCTCTACTGAAATAAGGAATTCTCTTGACTCTGAAGCCAGCCAAAACAATAAATCTGAAACTAATTGTATAATCCTTGAGTCAAATAGTATAGAACAGCTGCAAAACTCCCTTATAACTGGTCTTGGTGATGGTGTTTCCTGGAGATTATCTACCACTTGCATGCAACATGTGTGCGTGGATCTCCTTTGCTACCACAGGTTCTGGGCAGGTTTGCTTTTCTGTATATCAAATTAATGGTCTGAGACTTTCTTCATAACAGTTATTTCAGTAATTTGCTCTTATCTGTTATTTTCATTCCAAATAATTTGTTCAACTGATGTTCATATTCAAAACTTTGGACACAGCAGAAGCAAAATATTGAGCAACTCATGTAACCTACAGTTGAATTCCATATTTATGCAAAATAATTTTAGAGTAGTTGTCACTAATTAATTGTCTACAATACATGAGATAATGTTTTAATAAAGAGATTCTTTCTCTAATTCAGGATGGCAAATCAATCTTTGATGTTTGTTTCTTCTAAGTTCGTAAGTTGGATTGCAGTGGACAATTTTTAACTGGTATCTTTCTTACTCCACGGGGAAAAGTTACACAGAAAAGAGCAAATCTGAGAAAAAATATTTATAAACCTTCATCTATAAAAGGAGCTGTTACATAAAAAATGCCTCATGCTTTTATAAAATGAAATATCTTCATGGAAAAGTAAGAGAAAAAGTGGAGTGTAAAACAACCCTCTTAACATTGGGTTAGGCTTAGGAACCACTTGTGTGTGTATCACAGCAGATACTGCTACAGAGCTGTCCTCTCAGAGAGAGCTGTACTCATTTAAAATCCAGCTTTTAAAAAGCTTGCTTCAGTAAGACACTGAGCTGTGTCAGTAACTGATGAAGCTTTAAACAAGATGTACTGGAAAGGTATGATATGGTCTAAAATCAAATCTCTCTCTGTAGTTTTTATTTCCTGCATCTGTGTGGCAGGGAGTTGTTAGATCAGTGGATCTACTTTGCCTCTGCCTGGATACATGATTTTATTTTAAATGTGTTCCAGGACTATTTCAGTAGCTGTAATCAAAGTCCCACAAATTACACCAGGCTTCTGAAATGGATGCCATGGAAGCTTTGGCCCTTCCAGACAGTATGTTCTAGTGATTGTTGAAGATAAGTTCATTTGAATAAGGCCATTAAATTAATGCTGATCATGATAATGATCAGATATAATTTTCCAGATGAAACTGAAATTTGTAATTCTACCTAGTTCTAAAATGAATCATGATGTTGTGCATAAAACCACACCTTACGAAAAGTAGTAAATAATTATAGTAGTGGTTTTACTGGAAGATAAAAGAATAGAACAGGTACAGCAACACTTACAAAGTTCATGAGTTGTGTATAAATAAACCCGGTTCTCCCTTCTTCAAGTAGTGCTTTCCATTAAGTAACAAATCAAATACCAGAATTCCCCTTCCCAAGCCCCAGTGAACTTTGTATTTCTTATTGTTGGATCTCCCTAACTGGACAGTTTGTGTAGTGTCAGGAACGCCATCAGAATGGCCAGTCCTTTTCTTGTCGGTTGGTTATCCCGGTCTTGCTTTTCCTGAAAGGGCCTTTTTAAGTCTTTCCATCTTCTTATGCCTCAAGTCTGTGTTTCCGGCCTGCTGATTGGCAATCACAGCTAATAGCCCCTTCAGCAAACCATGCCTTTCTCTTTAACTTTGCCTCTGGAACAAGGAGTTGATTTAAGTTTGTGTAAAATACGAAGTTTGAATTGGTTTGTACAGCACTCTCCTAATGTGAAAGTTATGGCTTTATAGTGGTCTTTATAAAGCACACCTCCATAACCCATCACATGTTCTCATTCCTTTACATTCTGGGTATATGTTTTCTATAAATCACTTTACCTTTTATAGTCTCTGTACATCTCAAACAAAATCGAAACCTAAAATTGAAGTGCAAAAATAATTTATTCTTGAAAAATCCAATTAGTGTTTATTATGTTAGCCACTTGGTTCTTCCTCTTTCTTTCCAGCACTCACTGTTTTCACTGCCATCCTCCTGGGTTTATTCTTTCAGCTTAATCTTTCTGTGTCGTTATTAAGGAGAAGAGTCTGCTTTCAGATGTGGCAGTGTCTGTGCTTAGAATCTGAAGGAAAACACAAAGGAATATTATAGGTAGTATAACCACTGCTTACTTACAGTATCTTAAGTTCCATATATTATGGAATTATTCATTTCTTCACACAATCAAGGTTGTCATAGGTGCTTTTTCTCACACATACTGTGGTTGGAGAGATTCAGTTGCGTGTTTTCATTATTTAGTATCAATTGGAAATTAGTTTTGGTTTTGCACCACTTGCAGACCAGGTGGGGACTTGGTTTCGTCCCGTTGATGTTTCTGCTCAGGAGTTGAGGGAAGGGGCCCCACTCATCTGTCACCATGTGTGGTGCTCTGCCTCAGCCAGTGGAGCTCCTCGGGGCGGCAGCCGTCCCTTGTGCTGCCCTCCGCCTCCACTAGACTTCCCTCTATCCAAAGGAGAGCAGCAGTCTCCTGCCAGTGGCCAGTCCTGATCCCACAGGCTGGACCAGCCGGATCCCAAAGGAGAGCCGCAGTCTCTTCCACGTGGTTACACTTTGTGATCCTCTCCCTCTTTCACGGTCATGCCAGTTTACCATAGGCACCTTGTTTCCAAGAGCAGCAGATTTTTGCCAGAGGCCTTCTTTTGAGGATCCGAGCTGATGCGACTTACCGTGATGAGAAGCACGGGAGGCTGGGTGTTTTGTGACGTGCCCGAGCTGTGTTCTCGTGGTCTGTCAGGGAGCAGTGGGGTGCCGCACGAGGTGCAGGAGCTGGGTGTGTCAGTGCATTTGGGCCCCCAGCAGAGCGCTCTCGCTGCAGGGCTGATGGGCCCTGGCACTTCAGCTCCACACTCTCAAGGTTCACGAGGAGGGCCTTGAGTGACACTGGCTGTCCCTCAGTGCTGATGAGCACTGTTCTGCAGTGCTCATTAGCTCACTGTTGACTGGGAGTTCACCTCTCTGTAATTGCTTTTTGGCAGGGTTAGTCATGTGGAAAGCCCAGAGTGCATCCTGGCCTGATTGCTTGCTGAAATTAGGCCCATCCTCAGACACCAGGAGCAGAAGTCATCAGAAAACCTTCTTGTCAACCTTGGAGTTGTCTGTGGTTAGCCTCAGGCACAGGATTTATTACAGCATCTCTCTGCCTCCTCAGAAAGCAGAATAGATAGAAATTTTCTCCGTCTACATTCTTAATATTCCCAAGAAAAACAAAATTTTGGCACAGACGAGATTTCTGAAATCCTTATAATATCTTCTGGGATGTTACCACCAGAATAATTTTCCTTACTCCCTGAGGATCTCTATAGCTATCCCTGCATTGCCTGTGTCTCTATCAGTCTGTTCACTGTTGGCTGAACTGGGCCCTGCTGATACACCATGAACTTCCATCTCTGTTTTCCTCAATATCAAAGGCAGTCTGCCTTTTCCACTGAGACTTTTCCCTTGTTGATATCCTGTCTAAGCTAGGTTGTAGTTCTCTGGGTTTACATCACTTCTCTGGCTTTTGGTCTGCCATCCAGCTTTGTCATATTTATTCACTATTCCACAAGATTCTTCCTCTTTTCTGAAAGTATAAGGATGTATTCTTCTATTAGTACAGCATCTGAGCTCATCCTTCCCACTGCTCTCCCCTTTGAATCTAAATGTTTTCCTCGGTTTGGAGACTCCCAGGAATTTCCTGGTGCTGTAGGAGTCTTCTGTCCTACAGACAGCTCCTTTGTGGCAGCTGCTCCATCTGTATGTGTCGGGCTGAAAATGTCCTCTTTCCTGGGACTTTCTGCTTTGCACTAAACAGCAGAAAAGTCTCCTGCTGCCTGTGTTTCCAGCTGCCCTCTCGCTTCCTGGTACCCAGGACAAATGAAACAACCCATTTTTAAAGCTCATGTAATCTGCATTTCAGGAGATCATATTTACCATTCTCATTGTATTTTTTCTACTTCAGGCTATTCCAGAACATGAGTTCTGGCTGGACTTCTCAGCAGCTCAAGCAGATCAAGTAGAGTTGCCAGGATGAAGCCTGGATATTGCAGGTGCCATGTTTGTGTAGGTTGAACCACGCTTTGTGAAGGCTCTAACCCTGCAGTGCAGCCCTTCCAGAAAGTTTAACAGGACATCTCTTGTGTTTTTGTGGCTATGGTAGAGAATTTAAGGGTATTTCTAGGCCTTTTCATTTGGCCTAGAACCTCATACTGTGTGTGTGGAGCATATAGGATCCTGCACATTGTACCATTCATGTGTCACATGGATTTCCAGTGCTGTAACTGAATTGGTCTAAGTCAAATCTTTGAGCAACCATTGCACCTCTGAAAATTTTACCAGCTGTTTAGCTCTAGCTGGAGGTGAAGCACATCTTTTTTCAGTAATTTTCCCTTAGGGCCCTGAATGCTAGTCACTAATAAGTGAGAGAACTGAAACAGATGCCAGAAAATTAAAATCAATTGATTTTATGCATAACATTAACAAGGCATTTTATCTTGGTGACAAATGGTGCTTTCTTAAGTAAGCATTCATTTGACCTGGTGGCTTTGATATCAGTTGCTATTATTAACCATGTAGCAGTTATTAACAAGCCTGCAGCTTTCAGAGATTTAACAGAAGAGTAAGTAAAATTAGATGTGAAAACAAACTGACCTGTAAGTGATATTTTTGTAGGGAAAAGGGGGGAAAAAAGCGTAGCATGTGTGTGTGGGTGTACACAGATAGAAAATGTATATAGGATAGTGTAGTTCAGCTAATGTCCTGTAATACAGGACATTAATAACCGTAGGCATTTAATGAATACAGTCTTATTAATAGAAAATGGATATTAATGATGAAGAGTTTCCAAAATTAGAATTGGTCTCAGATGAGGTATTTAGAATAAGTTATGGAAGTCATGTTGTGTGGCCATAGGAACAAATCAAACCGTGAATGGCCTACCAGCAAAAATGCATAATTATGCTGTGTGCCAAAAGGAACTGTACCAAAACGGTTCTCATGTTTCTAGAAAATTGAAGGAAACTTCCTAAAAGGAAATAATTTGCAATATAGAGCTGATGAAATAATGTTTCTACTGTGTTTGAAGGCTGAAAGGATACTTACCAATTTTCCTGGATTACAGAATAGGAATTAAAATTCTTTCAATGCCTACCCTTGTTTCACCAGCCGCATTCCTAAGCCTGTAAGATATTGTGGAACTTTTTCTTCTGAAAAGTGTTGGAGAACTCCTTTGGCAGGTCTGTCTATCAGAGGCACAGCTGTGTCAGAAGCCCAGGTCAGAATTGATTTACATACAAGGAAGTTCTTTCTTCTTGCATAATCTTTAATTTAGCCCATAACTACAGTAAGCGTCAACAACTGGATCAACACCAATTCACGCCTGGTGAATATGCAGCTCAACAGGTTTCTTCTTTTCATTCTGTAGCTTATTACTGTGATTGTACTGCTCGAGCAAGGAAAGTTTTAGTTACTGGTGCTGTGATCAAGTGTGATGGTGCCAGGAAAAGCTAGAGCTTTATTCCTGTTCTTTGTGGCAATCCATATGCAAGTAACTCATCTATGAGATGAGGAATCTGGCTTAGAGCTCATTGCAAGTAAACAGAATCATAGATTTTTGGTTTGGTTGGTTGACTAGTTGTTGGTTGTGTTGCTGGTTTTTTAGTTGTTTTTTTTGTTTGGGAATAGCATTGGGTGGTTGAGATTTAACTCTTGATTCACAGCCTAATCCTTTTTAATATATTAACAGTTAATCTATGGTGAATATGAAATTAAACACAGCTGTTCAAACTTTTATTTCACCATATTGCATAAAGAGAAATGTGGTTGACCTGACACGTATTAATGTTGACAGTGTGATCTATTCAAACTAAGTGCCAGACTCCCTTTGGTATAAACAGGGGAGGATTTTTCTGTTTGAAGATTCAGTGTTCTTACAACCAGATGTGATCTAGCTCCATCAAAAGTCTGTGTTTTTCTAATTCTGTTTAATCCAATTGGCATTCTGTAGCCAGTATTACACAAAAATGGCCATTCTAGTGCTCCTTGAGAGCACAACACGAGTAGTCATTGACTTCAGTGGCCCAGGATTTCTCCTCTGAGGTTTCTCACCAGACAGTAGCTCTCTGAAAATACTCTCTGTTTTTATATGAAATATTAAACATCAGAGAGCCAGGATTGCTGACAGCACTGTAATATTGAAGACATCTGCCTGATTCATAAATATATTATCTTGGGCTTCTCAAAAGCAACGGAATGTCAGATCATACAAGAATCAATTTAGGTGGGGGAAGTTCAGCCCAGTTTTAATTCCAGGGCATCGTTATTTACATCGCTCAGCGACAAAAACATGTTCTCTTATCAATTCTTTGCTTTGAAGAAGCTTCATATGTTGGTTCTTCTTTGCAGAGTACATCTCCAGAGACACCCAAACTGAACCCTGCAGAATTTGCTCAAATGATTCGTTAGTCTCTGCCTCACAGTTCTCCAGGTTTCTGTAGTGTTCCTGTATGTACATTAGTTATTGGGGAAGTTTGCCAGCTTCAGACAGTTGAAAAATATCTGTATCTCTTTTCATACCTTAATCTGACAGGTGTTCCTGCCTTGCTTCATTTGAAAGGAGCAGCAGAAGCACAAGACAAATTAGTGTCTATTTAACTCATTACTGAGTGTGCTGGGCTTCCTTGCAGAAACAGCTGGGCAGTAAATCCTTTCTGGGCCTCATCTTCTGTAAGAGATGCTATTTTCCCCTTCAGTGACCATCATCATCTCATTGTGTTGCATCTCATCATGCAACTGTCTCAAAGTAACAAAAATTTTTTCTGTAGTCCTGCTGACTGAGGGTAATTTTGAGTACTTGTGAGATGCTTTGTAGTAAGGCTGTGTACTTGGAAAGTGACTGATTCCAGACAAACTTAGGTATGTTTTCATTTTAAAGGCCATAGTAAACAACTGTGGAGCTCGTAGGATAGATGACCAAAGATAGTAAGAGTGCAGAGTGTAAATACTTTAAAAAACAAAATAAAGGATATGAAAAATAGCTGGGTAATCACAGGTCAGAATATTTCAAAAAGAGACTTTTTGACAGTATTGACATTTGAATTGGTAGGGTTTTATCCTCTTTTTCTGTGAACAGTGTGGAAATGGAAGAAGGTGAAGAGGCACGGAGAATTCCTATATTCTAAAGCAAAGACTTGAGGTCTTAATAGTGCATTTATGCCAAGCTAACACTTCCACCATGAAGAATAAAAACACGGAAACTACCTTTTAAAAGAGAAATGGAGGCCTTCAATCCGTGGTTTTGTTACCATTTCAGAGAAAGCTCTCTGAAACCTCTCTCTAGTCAGGGTGGAAGGATTTTAAAATTACCATAAAGTGGATCTGTCATTCCTCAATTTGCTTTAGGAGTCAGTTTGAGAAAGAGAAGTACTCCGGGAGATTTGTTACCTTAAATTTTAACAGATAACCTGAGAAAATCCATCCAATTACTGGAGTTGGGAGAAAGCTTGTACGGCTGATTTGTAGCCTGTTAAATACCCCCAGGTGAAACAGTGCTCTGGTTTAGAAGGAAGGCTGGTTGACAATTCCATTTTAGTAATCCTTCACTAGGTGTGTAGCCATATTTCTTGCAAGGGCTTACTTCCTGCAGCTGGAAGCAGCTTATCTTCCCCAGCAGTTTGTTGTTTAATGAGATATAAATACCCCTCTGAAATGCTTTCATTGTGATAAAATTCTTTTAAATTGCCTGATTTTTCATGATGTTTTACATTCGGTTTGTGTGTCCTATAGAGCGCTGGGGATGAATCAATGTCATGTGATAAGAAAGACTGATGTTATCACTACTCCTGCCTAGACTCCTGCAGAATGTGCACGGCGAGAGTTTCAGGAAGATAAAAAGCACAGTTTCATGGCTAAGGCAGTAGAAAGCTGCCCCAGAGAAATGCAGTCCTGCTATATCTCATATCAGCCTATGCCACAGCATTCCTGTGAAGTCTGAAAAAGTAGTCTGAGCTGGAATTTTCAGATTTTCTTGACTGCATGTTCTGACTTCTCAGGTGATCACATTTATATTCAGGGGTACTTTTGGGGAGCACCAGGCAGAGGATGGATCAGATGGACGGTACACCCCAGATTCTGGAGCCAGCACTGCCAAGTGCTTGCACTGAAGACCTGGGTGGTGACACAACGTCCCCTTGGAAGCGTGCAGGAGGGGCAGGACCGGTGTGCTGCCACTCGGGGGGATCACACCGTGGTGGAGAAATGGGGCAGCACAAGCCTCCTAAAGTTTCACAAAAGGAAATTACTTACAAACAAATGAAGACTTGTGAAGCTGACAATACATCAATAAAATATTGGAAAACAGTAGTGGGCAAGCTGCTACCAGTTTTTTTGGAAGGGAAATTTACTGCAACGCTGATGATTCCTTTAGACCTGTCTAAAAGTTGTGCTGTGGTATGTATCCTTGCTTTTGATTTCCCAGGTTTCAGATCACAACTTAGCATCCAATACCCATAGGCTCTTTGTCCTTTCTTTTCAGGTATAGGTATGAATAATGGCCTTCATTTGATTTCTTTTTACATTTCATTAGTTCTTATCTTGTCAAGATGGACTGGAAAGTTTCCCTTTTCAGATTTCCAATACCCATGGCAATAATCACATGTGAAATACCTGAGAAGGGGTTGTAGTGATAATAACAGGTTGTTGGTATAGTTGCCCTCTCCCATAAGACACTTGAAATCTGTAATAGGGACATTAAGGAGAGGCAAACTGTAGAGGGGTTGCAAGGACTTCTTTCACTGGGTAGTTTTAAAGAACTTCTTGGATATGAACTCTTTGTAGATTGTTGTCATCTAGAAATAAAATATTAGTGAG
Organism: Atrichornis clamosus; assembly: GCA_013400975.1. Classification (NCBI taxonomy): domain Eukaryota; kingdom Metazoa; phylum Chordata; class Aves; order Passeriformes; family Menuridae; genus Atrichornis; species Atrichornis clamosus. The sequence goes on from WBMZ01009030.1 coordinate 218,120, forward strand.
TCAGAAAGGAAAAAATCTTCCACATAATCTAAATTCTTTACAATATTTTTCAGATCTGTTCCTGGGCAAATAGTCCCACTATACTGGAGAGAAGCTAACACAAAATGGCCTATTAGTGTCTTTATTTATAGTTCAAGACTCAACAACTCAGTGATTTATATTTTCAATTTAATCACACCAACTGATGTAAGAAATAACTGGAAATGCAGGTTTGACCTTGCTCAAGCAGACTATGTAAAATTCAATGTAGCAAAGCTTGCTTATTGAAAATTGTGCAGTAATAGAATGTTTTTTGCATTGTCCAGCTCGCCGACTATGTCAATACAAGATAATGGTTTGGGCAAATTACGCGACTAAAGAATTAGAAATGTAACTGGAAAAAGGAAACATGATATTGGGTTTGTGGCAAGAACTCATTTTATATGATAAAACTAATTTGTAGTTTGATCTTTAAAGCAGAACACAAAAGGAGTACTGAAGCATTTGAAATGCAAGGTCTATTATAGAATAAGGGAAGTGTGAAGATAAAAAACTAGTCTGATGGCAGCCTAGACAAGGGCAAAGGAACTCTTACTGGGCATAGCTAAATATTTTATTCTTAGGAAAATAATTTGGTTATTTGAAACAAGAAGCTGATGGAAATCATGGGAGGGAGAAAAAGAAATAGTTTAAGAATACAAAGTTCAGGTTTAAGAATGTAGTGTAATTTGTTGTAATTTTTATCTTCAGTTAAATCTTCCTAAATACGTTCAGGCAAGAGAGGAAAGTTACTGAACTAGTGGAAGGACAGAAATCCATTCAGCTTAGACAATACAGCTCCTTATTAAAGAGTTTTCCAGACTCTGTGTACTTGTGCTGGAAAGAAGAGCAAAGGAGTGTGAGGGACTTCACACAGCCACACAGGCCAGGAAGGGAGGCCCAGAGACGCTCCTTGGAGCAAACTCCTGTCTCAGGGGGAGCGCGCGCACGGCCTTGTGCAGGGCAGTGAGGCATTGTCCTGCCCACGCCCTTGGCCACGGCAGTGCAAAGCAGCTCTGAGCTGGGAGAGATGCAGGCACCTGCCTTAGGTACAGCCTCCTGATAAGGGGCCAGAGCAGGCTCCCAGCCTGGGCAGGTGGGCCTGGTTTGGAAAGCACTGCACGGACGTACCCTGCACTGCAGGGGTGTTGAGCGTTCCGCTGGGATTGCCTTCATTCCTTTTCCGTCCACATGTAGCCTCCAGAAGTCTTCAGCACAGTGGCTTGGGGTGGTGCTGTAAGTGCTCCAGGTGATTGTGAAGACTGATGCAGGAGGTGGGGAGCAGTTTCTGATACACTGTTCTTTCAATTATGTCCTCTGTCAGTGGAAGTGTAGGTGCTTTCCAGGCCCACCTTGCAGGTTCAGAATGTCTGTGTGAGGCTTTTATCTCTAACTCTTGATGAAAGAACTTCTGGTGGGACGTGAAGCTTTTTCCATTAAGTAGTAGAGTAAAAACCTGCTCAGTCCTTGGAACTTAGGAGCTGTAGAGTCATAGCCAAAGAGCTAACTGAAAGGAAATCCTCTGAATAACTGAATGTTTTTTCTGATGTTGGGTACTCTATGTAGAAAATGACCTTCAGGATCAAGGAAAAGTTGATTGCAATGGTTTGTGGTATTTCTTGCTAACAACACTGATTTTTTTTTTTCCCCGATCTTCTCATTCACACTTCTGTGTTGGAAGAAGAAGGGTCTAAGCCTTTCAGTGCAAACATCTTTCATACAAAGTAGATGTGTTTTTTCCAAAGGATAATTCCTCTCCTGGTACAGCTTCTCATGAAATTATAAATTCATTAATTTGTTAAAATACCCTAATGGCCTGGCACAAGTGCAAGAGGGTGTGATTATTCCTGAGTTGTTAAGGGAAGGATCATTTAGATGCAGAAGTTCACATTACTTCATTGAAAGACTGTAAAAGAATTGTTGAAATAGGTTTTTAGTCTATTAGACTCCTGAGTAATCTTTTGGGGGAACTCATTAACATGCTTGAATGATAAAAGGCATAAGGATAGCTTTCATCAAGTGAAATTATTAGTGGTGCATATCATGCATGAGATGCATTATAAACTGTCTTTATGATGTGGGAAACCTTGTAATAGCATCTGATGCACTGCATAAATCATTGCATCCTTGGGACATGATAAATGCAGAGAAATTTAATTCTGGGACAGTTCTTACACAAAATATAGCACCTAATTGTATCCAAATCTCTCCTCACACTCTTTTGGCCTTGGGCTTACAAAGTACGAATGATGCAGTCCTTCTCCTTTTCCCACACTGCACAGCTTAAAGGGCAGGCCGTGAGGGGAGAGCATCAAGGCTGGCATGTTTTGGCCTGTGTCCTTTGAGTCAGGTAGAAATAGTTAATCACATGTGAGAAGCAAGCTTTAGGCTATGATTAATCCCACATGTTGAGAATTATCTTTCAAGAATTTGTTTGAGAGAGGACATGAGCCTTTTTGAAAGAAAATGAGACTGAGTGCCAGAGAAGAGTATTTTCAACATCTTGTTTGTTTAGTAGATACCTGGTGAGAGAACTCAGCTGAATATGTTTGGAAGACTTATTATTCAGCAAATGAAACTTTCAGGGGACGGTTATCCCAGTTTGAAATCGGATAATGTATCTTGGAAAGATGAAAAACACTTGGGAGGGTTGAAAGAGGCAGGGAATAGAGGACATTGCAGATTTCTGTTTATCATGTTTTTCTGTATTTGCTGTGTTTCACTTGTGCTTTTATAATGACCTGATAATTTTATCAGCTTTCTGCTTGTCAGTATTTATTTGGAATTAAATTGCTCAGGAAAAGCCTCTAACAGCACAGTTCTCAGATTTTTTAATGCAGAAAAATATACCTACAAACTGAGGGTGTGCTCTTACAGGCTTTTTTTACAGTTCTTATCAGTCTAATGAGTAGTCCATGTGCAAGCTCAGCTGTGAAATGTCTGTAGGTGACATGCAGGAAGAGATCTACATGAGCTGCAGAAAAATATTTTAGTAGATTTAATGAAATCTCTAAGTTTGATAAAGCAGTGTAATGTGCTGGACTCTTCTGACTGGGCAGAAGTACTCCATGTGTTTATTCAAGGACTTGCAATTGCTTAAATCTCTTTCATCTCAAAGATAAAATTGTCAATGTTTTGTTAGGAGCAACCCCTGCAATTGGGTGTTCAACCCAGAATTCTCATCCGATCTTCTGTGTTCATTGATACAGAGAGGTTGTGTTCCTTTGTGGATTCACATTGCCAAGACTGAGAAAGCAAGAGGAAACACATACATGGAAGTGCTCCGCTGCTGAAATTAGTAGGAAAGGTATGCTTTCTGTGTGAGAGCCTTAAGGAGAATTTGTGCCGTGAATATAGACTTCCCTTACGTTGAGAAATTCCTTTTTGGCATTTTTTTCCATCCCAAGAATAATTTTGGTGACTTTCGATAACACTGTTGTGAAGAATGATCAAAGGAAAGCAGGGAGTTATATATTGGATTATCTGTTTGGAACTGATCTTGCAAACAGGCATAAAGATATTCATCCCTGGTGAAAAGGCCACAGAGCAGGTAGGATAGGCCAGGCAGAAAGACCCACCAGCAAAGTTTCTGATAGTTTCAGTAGTTCTGGAGCTTTTTCTCATGGGCAAAGCTCACAAGAGTAGCTTATTTGAAAGTATTTGTTACGCTTATAAATGTACTACTCTGATTTACACGCTTCTGTCCCACTTCTTCCTCAAGAATTGGGATAGTTTTGTTCATTGCTCATTTGGTGAAGGGGACAAGGTGTTTCTTAATTGCTTGTGATGCAACCAACAGGTATCTTTTGCTTATTTCACAGGTAAAACTAAAGAAATAAAAGTTTACTATTTTCTCAGTGTGGCAATTGCTGAAATTGTTCTGAGCACGTATTATAAATGGTGCTGGTTTGTTATTTTAAAACACTCTACAACTATTCTTTTTTTCTTTGTCCACTCTTTCTGGCCCACCAGGGTGTGTTTGAAAAGGGTGTGTAAATAAGGTACAGTAGTTAATAATGAAACTTATGCAGCTTTTAGTACTGGTAGTATAAAGTTTGCACAGGGGAAACATGAAGCAGATGTTGCCCTCCTATTTAACAATAGCAATGTCAAAACTACAGTATAGCCTTTGAACCCCTGAAGTCCATCGAACTGTTTATGGTTTTACATCCCCAAAATAGAAGAGTCAGACACCAGGGAAATACAAAATGACCTCCCGTCTTCAGTTCCTCACAAAGGTAACTTAGGGTCTCCTTCTTCAACTATTTCAAAAATAGGAAGACTCACATTTAATTCATGTCTAAACAAAGCCAAGTAGTTGTGGTTCAGTTTCATTTTGTAGATGGAAGAAGACAGGTAATGAAATACCATATCTGAGAATATGAGACGATTATGAGTTTATGTACCTTGTCTCGACAACTCTTATTACTGTTACCTTTCTTTAGTCCAAGTGTGCTATATCAGTTCTTATCTTATTGCTGATTTTTTTCCTTTACCATATTGCTCCCTAGCTTTATATCTGTCAATAGTTTGAAACAGAAGGAAACATGCTAAACTGAGGGACTGTGACAGGTCACTTACTGCAGTTCAGAAACAGGAGGATATTGTCCTAACTTCAAGCTCTTTGGTCTCTTTCATTATCTCTCAGAAACATTATAATAGCCAAGGGGACCGCGTCTGTTGATTACTAATTCATAAAGCTCCATTTATTCCAAGAATGCCAAATAGAACAAGAAAGCTGTAAATGGTCATATATGACTGTTACAGAAGGTGAAATGCAAATTCCAATCCATACACAAAATAGAGCAAATTGATATGAACATTAAAAGAAATTATAGCTATATTAAAACAACTGCTGCACTATTAAAATTAATTTGCAAAGCTGCTAAGATTGGTCCCTGCTTTATATTGATCACTCGATACGTTCCATTACAATGTACAAAGCTAGGAAGGTTTATACTCATCAGTGTAATAAGGTAAAGTCTTAACATCTGAGCGTAGTGAATAAATGCTTTAATTAAAATGAATAAGAAGCAAGTCTTTCTTTGGTATGTTGCGTATTTTATATTGCCAGAGTTTTAGATATCCTTAAGATACTTAGATATTTGTTCAAAGTGTGGCAGTCCATACTCAAAGAGCATATTTGACTGGGTAAGTGAGAAAAATAATGCTTTGGTTGTGTAATGTCACTGGTGAGATGCATGTCCTAGTTCTGGCAGAAGTGCTCTGTTTCAGACCCCTGTAGCATTAGATGGGGTTTTTTAATTTAAAATTTACACTAGCAACCAGAACAGCAAAAAGACTTTGAAACAACCCAAATGCAAATGAAAGCCAAATCTGTTCTTGAAAATAAAGAAATTGTCTTTTATTAGAGTTGAATTCAATTTAAATGATATAAATTTATATTATTTTGTCTGTCTAGAAAGTGTTACCTCACAAGAGGCTGAGAGCCGGAAGCAAAGCAAGAGCGAGCAGTGGCGGGAAGCGATGGGCCGGGCACAGAGTGCTGAGCAATGGGGAGGCTCTTAGATGGCACTGTCTTTTCTGAGGGCAAGATTTGTGTTCTCAGCTGAAAAACTAACATTCAGAAGTAATTCTTAAGAAGTCTGAGTTAAAGAAGGCCACGAAAAAGAAAAAAGAGAACAAAGATGTGTCAGCAGTTGCTGGCAATAGCTGAGGGGTTTCTGACAGAGAAGCTATAGCCAGGCAATCTGAAGGCCAGCCTCCTACGTGCTGGTAGTGACGGGAAAAGGTTATTATTTGCGTGAGGTAATTTTTTTTCTTTTTTTAATGCTTTTTCTGTCTGCTCTGTATCTTTTGGAGGAATAAATAGTCCTTTTGTGGTTTTGAGCCCCAGTAGTCCAGCATTGTGACAGGATCCTGGGGAAAAGTTCTGGCTCGGTGTTAACCCTGAAGATGCGTGAATGCAGAGTCCTTGTTGAAGAGCAGTGACAGCAAATAGTTACAAGTAGAGAGAGAGAAAGAGGGGGAAAAAACAAATCTGTTGACAAAAGGTTGTTTATAAGAGAAAAAGATGTAAACAGCACTCGTAGTGCAGCATCAGGAAGCATAGTTATAGATCTGATGGTCTGTATCATAGCTGGTGCCAGCAATGGCGGCGTTGCCTGGCTGGGAGGGATAGCGTAAAACACAGGACGTTTATAGGTTACTACAGGGTGGGAAAATGCAGAAAAGTACAGAATATATCCTTTAATATAAGTTATGAAAGCATGCTTAGGTTTTTTGTGACATATATGATGACGAAATGTGCTACATGTGGCTGTGTTCCAGGAAGGGCCTCTCTTGTTAGAACTCTGTGATACAGCAGCCATTTTGTTTTCTACAGCAGCCATTTTGTTTTCTGAGTGTCTGAGGTGTTAATAAGACATAAATATTTTGTGCCGCATCCCAGTGATCTTGCCTTTACTCTGTTTCCTTTAAACTAAAAGAAATGACTGTAGACTGAAGATGATTTCTTATCGCTTATGACAATTACAACTTGAAGAGAAACGTCTTAATACTCCTGCTAACATTTCTGTTCACCGAATGGTGAACAGAATATGTACAAAAAAAACCCCAACGATAACCTTTTCGAAATTTTTTTTTTCTTTTAAATATTTTTCAATGTTCAAACCACTATTAGGTGGCTAAGACTTGTCTGGCAAGTGTGAGTGGAGTCAAGGGGAACAATCATCTACCTGTCTGTCTTTCCCTTGAACTGGACATTCGATGTGAGTCTGGTTGGCTTAGCTTTAGCTAACCTGTCAGATTAGGAAGATAAAGCCAGACATTTACGCTTGGATGCATTTCAGCTGAGCTCTGAGAGGCATTTAGAAAAATCCAGGTTTGACTTAAAAAAGCAGCTTCTTCTAAATTTCATGTAGAGCTCCATCGGATGAGTAGTGGCGCTGTACATTTCTTTTTTTCAAAAATCCAGTGGGAACACCATCATTTTTGATTGTATATCTGTCTTGACATAGGTATCTCCCAGTTTTGCCAGGGGAACTATATTTATTTCATGATTGATACCACAGTTTCCTCATGTGTTACCTGCCTGAGGCTGACATGGTGTTATTCGTGGGCAGAGGCCTCCACGCTCAGGTTTGTAGGACTGCTCTCTGGAGTTTCTTGACCTAGTGCCTCAAAATTGATTTACCCTGTGGCATTAGCTGCCTCTTACAGCATGTCAGCTTTGTCTTAAAAACCAGGAAAGACCAGACCCAGGAGCCATAGCAGTAGTAAAAGCACTGTCTATTACTGTTACCAAGGGGCAATAGGCAGAGGGTCAACACAGGGTCCTGGGTACTTGCATACTCTAAGGTAATGTTAAAAGCAGCTACTTGTGAAACTCCCATTAACTGTGCAAATGGAACAAAGTGGTCCCAACCTTCAGTGATTTAACGCACATCCCTGATGAGGTCTGTTGGAGCTGTTGAAGAACTTGTGAAATATCAAGTATTTGTTGAAACAGCAAACAAAAAATGCCTGTGAGGTTTGAGCAGTCACCAAGGAGAGGGACCCGTGCAGTTCAGGCTGGTTTTTTGTCAGGATTTGTTCACGTTTTCACTGTGGATGGAAGTCAGCCCTTCTCTGACAGCCTGGAGCTGGCCAATCCCTGGCTCCTGGCAACATTCATCTCTCTGAGGCCTAACTTAGGATCCAGCTGGACAATTTTCAACATGCAGTTCTCACTATTTTACAAAGCTGGTCCTGCAGCCTAAGTAATTTCTTAACTTGTCTCTGAGCACAGTGTTACTGTCACGTTAACGTGTAGGGGAGAAGGTTTGGTTTTTTATGTCCATGCATTTTGGCTATTCAAAGAAATACCAATTTTAACTGTTGCCTTTAGTAATTCTTTAGTTACTGTCATTGCCCTTCCTCCTGGAAGAGCAGTAAGCTAAGCCTAAGTGCTTTGGGAGTGCTGTGTCTAAGAGCAGGCACGTGGCCAGCTGTTAGAGCTCACTTCACACAGGGTAACCCTTTTCTGGCAGCAGAGTGTGCTGGCCGTTTTTTAGAGTTTCCCTGGCAGTAGAGCTGTTCTAGGTCTTACTGCTCACAGTTTGATGAACAGCTCAGAGAGAGAGAGAGAGAAAAATTCCCATTGGTGTTCAGCAGTGGCTGACTGCTGCCTCAAACATGAGATCACAGGTGCTTTGTAAAGTGTGAGTGCCCTCACTGAAACGTATCCGTTTATAATCTCTTACTCTCCTCATGCAATGAATTGTCCTGGTTAATTTTGTGTTAAAGCATCCAGTTAATCAGTTTTTAATGTATTTAAATTCAGCCTTGTGATTTCATTAACTTTCTCTTCTCTGTATCGTGAGAGAGCACTTGATTTACTCTGCCTGTACACTCCATTGCTTTGGGTTCTTCTGGCATGTCCCAAATCAATTAATCACTAAGGTGAACTGCATCAGTCCATTTAATATTTCCTCACACGAGACTCTCTTGTTTCCTTAACAATGCTCATTGTATTCCTCTTAGACTCCTGTTGTTTCTGCTCTTATGGTTTTGGAAGAATACTTGGGTTCATAGCATCATTATAATTATCTCTGTATCCTGTTGCAGCCTCTGGCATTTGTCTCTATTCAAATACTTCTGCACATGCATCACTGTTTTGTACCATTCTGTTACATTATTACAGCCTGGCAGGCCAACTCTTCTGCTTCACTTTTGCACGGCAGTGGGTGTAGATCTGAATGCTGTCACAACACCCCTGGTTGGCTTCTATATTTAGTCACTTGTTTAGTCTCAAGTTGCCATCGTCATCTCACTCATTATTTCATTGACTGGCATGGAAGTTGAACTGAGTCTTTTAATGGAATTATTAGTAAGGATAAAGTAGTCCATACAAGCAACCTTGTCAAATTCATCGTGTCTTGATTTATGATTAATAATTCAGGTATTGAAAAATTCTGAAAAACAGTTCTCTACACTGAAAGAGACTTCTGAAAATAATGAAAAGAATAAATGGTTTAAAAATAAGTCTGTTTTTTAAACTATAGAGTAAATAATGCGATCAGTAGAAATTGGAGAAAAGTGCACTGTATTTCTTGTTTTGTCTTTTGTGAAGTATGGGATGGTGCAGGCCAAAACACTATAATTATTTAAAGATTCATGGATTTTAAAAAAACATTGACCAGGTGGCATTATATGTTAATGTTATGTATGTTATTTTAAAAATATCTAAATTCTGAATATACTCCAATTGATGACAGTCTTATGGCAATATAGTTAAAGACATTAAATCAACACAGTGAAAATTTATTTTATAAGAGGTTAGAAAATCTTTCCCACTGTGTTGAGGAGAATTGAGGAAAGCAGTATTTTGCTATAATATGTAAATAAATGTGCAGTATGCAAAATTTCTGCTTTTTGTTACTTATTTTTGTCTTTCCCTGACACATATATGCACTGGTTTTTAGGTAACTTTTCTTTTTTCCAGTTAGTGGTGCTAACTCTTGTTTTTCTCTTACAGATTTTTTGCGCCATGTTCTGTACCACTTCTTCAGCTGAATCTCTTGGACAGAGAAAGAATATGTTCCTGTAACCCCTGTAACGTGGCCCCAGGCAGCAGAAAGGTTCATACATCCCATACGGAGCTTTATGACTTCAGGTGAGAAAGAAGTCATTGAAGCAGATGAATTTTAGAAGTGAACTGGTTTTATGCAAATGTACTAGTGGAAGTTGGTGATTCAAATGTCTGTGGGCTAAATTACAGAAAAAGTGTTTCTTGGTTAAAAATTCATCATAAAGAACTTTAAAATACATTATGAAACAAGAGCTGGTAAAATAAATCTCAAACTACTTTAAAGCAGTTTGAAATATGACACTATTTTTTTTCCTTTCTATTGCTGTTTCTAATTTTAATTAATTATTGATTTATTTTGCTGGGTCTTTTTTGTTCAGGTCAGTTGTTTTTTGGTGTCCCCTTCTTTAGCGTTAGCTAGTTTGCCTAAGGGTTTGGTTTTTTTTAAATATCCTAAAATGTATGGGGTATTGGCATTTTAATGACAAGGAGTTTCTGCTGGATTGGCAGTGGATGCAGTGTTTTGACCATGCTGGCAGAGAAGTTACTTTTGCAGTTCCTCTTTTGGTCAGACAATTCAGAGTGGAAGTTATTAATAAGGTAAGATTCATATATTGTTGTAAATGACTTATGTGGACTCACTATGGAATAAAAACCCTATTACACAGTGACTATAGTAATCATGAAACATACCTATCTGTTTTACAAAAAAGGAAGAATTTTAAATTAATGCATTCCAGTTAATGTGCTTGTACACTCTTTTTAAAGACTTGCCTCTAAGGGAAAGGATGCTTAGGTAATGAATTGCAGTAGTGCTTCCTGACCTCCCTGGTTTGTTTTGGGATTTTTGTTTTGGTTTGGCTTTGATTTTTTTTTTTTTTTAATCATAGAGTTTCATGTCTTGAATATTGCGCTGGTAGTTTCCACAGTGGTTTTGAAAATGGGATTACATTTTTAGCTAGTTACATCACAAAGTTTATTTGTAGATTGGTTTTTTATCATTGCTGGAGAAGTATAAAAACATTTGTGAGAAGTTGCAATCTTTTTTTCTTTATGTACTGTATCACTCAGAAGTAGTTTTGCACATGGGAAAGAATTAGAATAGTAACAAGAAAATACTGTAAAAAATTTTATCTTAAGGTTTTGGTCAGTCAGCATGTAGTGTACAAATGATGTAATTCCCAGAGTAGTTCCTGTTCTGAGCATCCATGTTGCCCTTCTCCAGAGATCTTGTCACTGGGTTCTTCCAAAGGGAATCTGTATCTGCTCGAGTCTCTCAGTGTGTGTATGTATGTCTCGCTGTGTGTTCACCCACTTCAGAGAACCTGTTCCGTTGTGTTCTCACTGTGCTCAAATCCGTTTCACAGCTTTGCCCAAAGTCGTGGCTTTGTAGATTCATTGTAGAGTTGTTTCCTGTCCATGTGTCATTCAGAAGATTCCCCAGTGCTCAGGAGCTCCAAGCTGATTTGTGGTTACCAGATATATTGCAAAATGTACTTACTTCTTCAACTGTTGTCTGTAAGCCTTTCTTTGTGAGGACGTCGTGAAACCGTATGAATTTTAGGGCAGAGACAGCACAAGGTAAATTCTTGGCCAACATTCACAAAGACACTGTAGTGCAATTAAATGGTAAGAGAGTGTAATTAAATACAGAAACATAACATGTACGTGTCATATAGGCAGGTATCACACAGTGGATTGGTTTTGTTCCATTTTGCATTCTAATTTAGTTCAAGTAGGACCTGGGAGACCTGTAGACTGGAACTAAGAAAGCTGGAAATGGATGGAAATTAGAGAGTAAGAACTTGAAAGGATGATGCTAATAAATTCTTACTGCAAATATTCATCTTTGAATACTCTTCTCAGTTATAAAGCAGAAAGTATTCAAATGTCTCTGGTTACTTTCTACTAAAAGTCCAAGTGGAACAACAAGTTCACTTGTTCAGTGTTTGCTGCTGACGTTCTACGTTTCCAGTAACTAATGCCCCAAAGTATAACGTGCTGAAATCAACAAAAATATGTCTGTTAACTGTGAGGTTACAGACCAGTCTCTGGAACAGGTTTAACATGATTTGTTACATATGCTCTATCAGTTACTCAGGAGCTTCTGAAAGATTTTTGCCTCTACAGTTCTAGATTCACCCTGTCAGCACAGTAGTGGATGGTGACAACTGTCACAGTATTTCTAGAGCTTCTTTAGAAAATGATTAATGTAATTTCCTAAAGGAGATAATTATACTCCCTTAAGCAGTCACCACTGTTTAAAAACTTACTAAAGCCTTTTCTTTACACTTATCAAGAAAACACAAAACTTAAAGTTTATAACTTAATGTTAGAAAGACTGATGTGGGCACAATCCCAATAAGTGCAGTGCAGTTCTGTGTAGGCTGCAAAGTTCACTCTCCACGTCTCTTCTCAATAAAAGAGCTTTTGCTGTTGTAAAGCCCAAGTCAGCCAGAGTAGTATCCAGTAAACTGAATGTAATGGCTTCAGTGGACTTCTCTGTACAATTTGGGTAGCAGGACTGTCAGTCAGCTGCTGCCAGGTTCTGTTTCCTGGCCTGCTACATCCTGATGGTCATGGTGGCTGCAAAGCCTCGTTCTGTGCATTTCACTTGGATTTAGCCCTATAGCTGGGTGAGAATTCGTTATTTATTTGCTTTGAGGCATCTCATCCTTAGAGCATGGGTAACGCAGTGAAGCCAGCCTCACAAGTGTGTTTTGAAGAGGAGCTGGACGTGTTAGAAATGCCAAAATTCAGTTTCATGGCAGGTTAGGATAAAAGCCTTGAAATACTTCTGTGAAAGAGAGTGAGGCTTTGAGGCTTCAGCACAGTCTTTGCTGCAGCAAATGAGACTAAAGATAACTAAAAAGAGAATAAGAGTGCTCAGAAGAAATCCCAGCAAGGTATGTTGTAGCTGGAAGATACTTTTTTACAGAAAATGAAGTTGTTAACCCCATTAAGGTGTGGAGCCACAGTCCTGAGGGACTCCTAAGAAGGGGCAGTCCTAGAGTTGATAACATATGTGCTCTTTCCTGGGGGTGGGCTGATAACTTATAAACTCTTCTCTAAAGGCACAGGAGGGGAAAGAAATTGTGGGACTGGCAGTTGGTGAACTGTTAGAAGTCTCTAGAGGCCAACAAACTAATTTTTTTTTGTTCTGAACATTAGCCACCAGGTCATTGGGAGAATCTTTTAACAATTTGATAAAGCAAAATGCCTGAGAAGAAGCAATTTCTCAATTTCAACTTTGCTCTGAAAACAGTTTTTAAAAAATGGTATTTACTCCTTGCCTTTGAGACCCTTCCATGGTTTCATTAAGCAGAATCAGTTTTCACTGGAGAAATAAAACCCACAGAGAGATACTGTTTTTGTTCGCTGAGCAAATCTTTGTTTATGACTAATGTCTTAACTGCATTAAAAACTGTAAAGATGACCGTTAACTTATTTTGTCATTGTACATCTCAAAAAAAAAAATTAAGATCTTGAAAGATGACTCTTATGTGCTATTTCATTGGCAGCAACGGTGAAGACAGTTAGATATTGTGAACTAGGTTTTCAGAGACAAAATTTCAGACAGAAGGGAAAAACATAGAAGCTGAAAATTGATATACCAGATTTTGCAGCTCATTAGCTATATTATCGTTCAGCTACTACCAGAATTCTTTGTATTGATGTCATTATTCAAAGAATCATAAACAGTTTAGGACAAAATTTGGATTAAATGTATCTCTTTGCTACAAAGCTCCTTGAGTGACAGTGGCACTACAATGCAATTTTTCATATTTGTGGTTCAGGATGCTGGTCCAGCCTGTGCAGGGAAACTGAGGCAGCATCTGAGTGGTGCTGATCAAACACACAGGGAGGTAATTGGTTCTTGAACAGCTGCACAAGACACGTGGCACTTTCTGTAATCTCTTTGGATCCAAGTTAGTTGCTTTACCCTCCCTCGTATATCTCTGACGTCCCTGCAATTTATCCTCGTTATTGCAATTTGGATAGTTTATCTTGCTGCTGTGTCTTCTTTAATGAGCGTTCCTCCTTTGTCGCTGCCTTTCAGGGATACCATCCCGAGCCTTGCTCTGCACCATATGGGTACGTTAGACCTGAGCCCACCTCTCCATTTCCCATCTTCTCTTCATTTTGCAGCGTAGTGAAAATGGATGAGTTTCTTAGTCTTTAAGTAACATCCTGAGTTGTTGTTAAGCGTCATCTGCCTCTCACTGAAGCTGCACTGCTTGCAGATCCACACGGGATGTACGTGCAGTGCGTACGCACAGCTTTGGCACGGGGATGGTGCAGGCCCCTGTTCGGAGTGAGCAGCTGGCACTCAGAAGGGGATGACCAGCAGTGCTCATGGCTCTTGAAATGTGACAGAATATTCTGGTTACTGTTATGCAATCTCTGCTCATGCTGTGGGAGTTTGTTTTGCAGGGTTTTGTTTACAGTCTGTTTACAGGCACAGATTTGGTTTTGGATTTCGTACACTTAAGTTTTAGCGAAACCAGAGCTCTTACGCTTACCCATCTGACTCCAGCGTGAACAGACAGTGGTGCAAGGTGAGGTCAACTCCTTCAGAGATTTAATAGTGATGTTATGAACCTCAAAAATAAAAATAATGAGTTAAACCCCTTCACTTGAGGACCTTTCTGAAAATATAAAAATTACGAATGTTGGGTTCTTAATATATCTCTTTTTTTTGGTTCTGTAACACAGGGTTGTAAATTAATTTGTTAACAAGATCCGATTGGTAGTTTTGGCAAGATCATCTGTGGTGGAAGGTGTGCATGAAAGCCAACCAGGCCAGCCAGGTGACTACAAGAAGAGCAAGAAATGTCTAATTTTCCACATGAATGTTCCTAGATATATAAAATACCTAGGAAATTGAGATCTTGATGAAATGCAGTCTTGAGCCATTTCAGTACGGTTTGGATAGTGTTTCCCAAGCATCTCATTTCTTCCCTCTTTCCGTATTCTAAGAAATTATGTGGTCACTCTCGCCAGATTAGTCTCCAATACCAGGATCTAAGAACCTTGTAGCATTGAACTCTGAGATTTTACAATTGTTGCCTTAAAATATGCATACAGACATGATCTTTTGAAAGGTCAAGGCCAACAAGCATGTTTATGTACTTGCAGAACCTGAATTTAGATATGGATTAAAAAAAGTATATGGCTAAGATAATGAAAGAAAAATTCACTGAGACCAGTTAAAAAAGTGTGTGTGTGTGTATATATATATATATAACCTATGTAACCTTATCTCTGAAAGTCTCTAGTGAAACCTGCTGGTTTTCACATTGAACTAGGTCTTTGCGGTGAAGATATTTGGAGAAGAGACTTCTTTAGTAGTAGTTACTAAAAGTTACTCATCTTCAAAAGCATATTGTAATTGCTACCATGAAAATATATACTAAATTGCTTGTAAATCAAAATTTCATGCAACACTGTGACCAAAAATCCATCAATGGATATTAGAAATAAAATGTAATGCAAATGGTAAACAACTGTGTATCTAAAAATCAAGATGAAAATGCACAGTTCATGCAAATTGCAATGCATGAAGGAAAATGGCTCAGGATGATTACTGAGCTCTGTTTCATATTTTGAAATAATAACCTTTGGGTAATACATTCCTGCAGTTCATTAAAAAAAAAGGTACATCACAAATTGTTTGCAACCCCCTCCTTGCTTGGGAAGAAGAACAAAACCAAACCCCATTCAAGATACATTTCAGAAATAGTGCAGTCTATCTCTGGTCAAATTCCATCAGCAAAGCATGAATTTCTAGGTAGTTCATGCTCATCATCATCCTGCATAAGCAGGATCCACTAGTACAGTCTGAGTGTCCCTGGCTTCCCTTGGCTAGTGATGGTGGATGCATTTGCTGGGTGTGGGGTACAGATCCAGCAGCTGTCAGCACCCTTGTAGAGTTCCTCCATGTGTATTAAAGGGTGCACTTAGTATTTGAGGTGGTGGAAAAGAGGGACTGCTTTCCATCCCAAAACAATACGTTTGAGGGGTGGGCAAAGGCAGCAGAATTGTCTGGGTGTGTTTTAATGAACAGGATGTTATTAGAAATATCACTATCAGATACCTCATGGAAGAAAGAATGAATGGGGGGTGAAAGGGAAGGAACAGTAAATTGAAATGATCAGGAAAAGTGCATATCCCCGTCCCTTGAAATGTAAACAAAACTAGAAAAGAACGCTATAAAATCAGGGGTTTAAAACAGGTTGAACTGCAGGCTTTAAAATCCCAGTGCCCATAGTTTTAGTGTAGTAACTCTTTTTGTCGTGAAACAGGCTGTTTTTTCTCATTTCCTGGCAAGGAATTTAGAACTAATGTTCTATTAATATAGTGGAATACAAGAGGCATCAAAACAAAAATTTTACAGTGCAACCATATTTAAATAGACTACATTACTATATACAGTATTATTAATATAGAGCATATTACTATAGAGTATATCAAAAGGGGACACAAAGGCTGATTATTGAACACAGGCCAGTATTTCAGATGTGTTCAAGTCATACAATATCTGCCATTAAGTTAACAATTCTGATTTCATCATACCCCAGTTTCTGGATGAGAATTGAAGGCTTACTGTTGGAAATACTTCATTACTCAGCATATAGAAAAGTACCTCTAGTCTTGTTTATTTCACTTTTTTAAGGACAAGAGAAATTAATTGGGAAGCATGAGCCTAAAATCAAACCCAACAAAAAAGCTGAAGTGTAAGGAGTGACTGATGGGATTGGAGGAAAAAGCTAAGCTGTTAGCTTGAGCCTTGAGAGTTAACTAGGGCTGGGTCCTGAGCACGACGGTTAAACATGTTCTAAACACCCGAAGAAAGTGAGTGAGACTTTTCCTTAAATGTGTCTCTGGTCCCTTCACTTCTTTCCTCATCTGCTTAGTTCCACAAATACCGTATGTACTGGCCACTAACAAAAAGTCTATTAGCAAAAGTTTCCTTTGGCAAATCTTAACGCTGTTTTTGGCTTCTCCTGCAAACAATCTCAAAGCCATTCACCTTTCCCTGTACTGCTGAGCTGGGAACCCAGCTGGTCCTCCTTGCCTTGTGAGCAGAGGTCTTCTGAAGGAGCCAGAACCTTTCAGGTCTTGGATTTCTCCCTTTTACAATTGCACACTGAAGAGCCCAGGTCTAAACATGAATGTGTGGCCTGGGTTAAAGTAGTTGCTAACAAAAGTAATCAGCTGAAGGACTGCTTTGGTCCAGATCTCTAAAGTTCAGGTGTCTTGCTATTAAGAAAAGGCAAATCCACAGCTGTGCTGAACTAAAAGGGTAGTCAGATAGCCTCCAGGGATCCGGAGTGGATGCACAGGGAAGGAAATATCAAGGGCTTAATCCAAGTCTGTGAAATTGCCAGTCTTGTACATTGCCAGCACCGAAACCGCTGTCCTTGAGGCTGACTAGTTGGTAATGTAAAATTCTGGCAGTGCTTCCCAGACAATCTGTTGAATCTGTAGATGTTTGCAGCTACAAAAACCTCAGAAAAACTAAAGCTTTTTGTGTGGGCACGTTTGCATCTCTGTATGCCTATATCTATAACGTATGTTTTATTCTGATAGCTCTCAAGTAAAAGAGCAATAAAAATTTGAAGCAGCTGCCCTTTCTGATAGCTGCTACCTTGGGGCTCATTCGTGCTCATTGAAAGTCAATGACAAAGATCCCATTACCTTTAATCATGCAGGATCAGGGCCCTGTATGACATGGTTAAACCTGCTGAGCATTTGTTCAAAGAATATTCACTTGAATTAGGCCATGCACTGGACTGCATTAACTCATTTCTGCATTAGCTGTTCGTAACTGTTCTGCTTCAGGCATGTGGGTAACCAGGGATGTCTGTCCATGGAAACAGACATAGTTGAGTAAACTTTGAAACAGTGTCTTGAAAACAGGTCTTAAATTTCTGACTGGTTTACAAAAGACCAGTGAAGATTCTACCTAGCAAATCAAACCCCAGAAGTGGGTCATGCAATTCATGAGTTCAGTGATAACCAGAAAAGTCTGAAGTTTGAACCCCAAATACTTCCTGGTAATGAACTGCTCACATGCAAGCCACAGACAGGGAATGATCCACTGATGTTGTGTGGAACAGAATTACTTGTCAGTCTGTGTGCTTACTTGTACTGTCCCACCCTTAACAACACACAGAAGAAATAATGCTTAACTTTCTAAAACATAACATATTTACTTTGTAACTGTGAATATGTATTTTTGGGGTACAGCCTTTGTCCATGGAGGTGGCAGGATCTGGCTTTGTCTTAGTAGATTCTGCTACTTTTTACTGATTTTGATGCTACCCTTCTTAAAACAGCTGAGTTTATTCAGCCCAAAATGGCTCTACAGGAATTCTACATATGTCACATACATTATGTTATTTCAGGAGGGAATAGGAAAGAAAAGAAAATCCTCAGCAGAATTGCTGCAGAAACCAATTTTTGTTCTTGGCTTTGTTGTTTTATATCCTCTGCTTCATTGTGGCAGGAGAATTGAATGCAAATGAGAAAAAAACAGCCCAATCCCAGACACCAATTCTGTGGGATTTAATTTAGGAATTGAAACTCCAGCTTGAATTTTTTTGAGGCAATTTGCAAGTCAGATTATTTGAAAAATCCAGACGGTCTAAATATTTTTTCCTAGGCAGAGGCGTTGTTTCGGCTTTATCTTATCTATATTTTTGTTGCAGAAGCTGGTGATAAAAGGCCCCATTGCTTTGGGACTGTTTATATGGATGTGACATTATCTCTCTGTGCTGCTGTCCCTCTGGGTTCTAGCAAAGTGCTTTAGAAGTCCAGGAATGTCTCCTCTGTTCTTTTGATAACGTGGTTTTCTCTTGTTTTCTGTCTCTTCTTTCTCTACCTTGGCAGAATCTGCCGTGCAAATAGTGCACAGATGAAGGGTGTCTTCTGAAACCTGTACCAATATTTTGTATCTTTTGTAATTAACTGAAGACAATAATACTGTCTTTTAGGAGAAAATTTTTTTCACCCTGCATTGCTAACATTTTACACTTTAATCAGAAGCAACAAAAACTTTTGTGGGGAATTATTCTATAGTGTTACAAGTGTTTGATGTTTTCTTCAAGGTGATTCTTTACGTGAGGGTGCGTATGCAGGTGTTTCATTTGAAGGGCCCATTAAAATCTTTGCTCGCTTTTTAGCTCTGGGACTGGATGAATTTCTATTCAGGTCTGCTGAGCTGGGAAAGCTGGGACGAACATGTTTGCATTTTAAGTAACTTCCACTGGTAAAGTTGATACAGCAATGAGCTCTTAAAATATGGAAAGGAGATTATATTAATTTTGTCTAAGTTATCTCCATCATGCAAGTTGATAGCCACTTTCCTTTGTAGCTATTTCTGTGTACTAGACTCCAGTTCCTGGGGTGTGAAAAGCCAGGCTTTCTCATCTGCTGTTTGAGAGTAGGCCTGTTCCTCAGTTCCCATAGCCCTGCTTTAAATTCCCCATGCACTCATTTATTTCTCTGTTCAGACCATATCTTTTCCCTGTAGCAATAATATGGGAACTTCTGCTTGATCCACATCCACTAGTTTTGTCATTTTGCTACAGCACCCTCCCACCAATAATTCATGCAAACATATAATGTGCAAATTGGATTGGTTTTCATGGAGTAAATACCAGTTCTACTCTCCATTAAGTGTGAGATTAGGTTTTTCAACAGGGGTGAATGAGCACTTGAGTAATCTGCCTTTAGTTGGCTGGGTGCCATGGAAGCCTGGAAGACCTGGCGAGACAAACCCCTCTCAGGATCAGTTGGCCCGGCCTTTCTGCAGAGGGATGGACTAAATAACCTCTGAAGATCCCTGACAGCTGTAGGCTCTGTTCATTTGATGATGCCTGTGTTTCAGTCATCACCTGGTGGGTTTGTCCATGGGTAAAAGTAACACAGGCTGAGGAAGCACAAGCCTAGGCCTCAGACCTTCTGCTTTTGAACCAGAGCTAAGATAGGGGGTAAACTTACTTCCTTTTCCACCCTCCCAGGATGACCTTTCTTTTCCCTTTCCACACCTCCTACCTGTACGAGCTGTGCCCTCTTTCCCTGCTTCTTCTATGTTTCATTCCTCATGGGCCTCTGCCACATGTGAGTCTGTCCAGTTCTGCCCTAAGAGTTTCAGTTTCCTGCTGCACCTACCCTGCTCCTTTGCACCCCTCGGCTACTGAGGATTTTAATCTACCTCACAAGAGGGACTGCTTTTTTCTGGACTGGTGCTTCATGTGGCTTGTGCGTTCCTCTCAGCTGGCTTACATACTAATCCCCTCTGAAAGGTTGCTTATTCTGGCTAGAGTACCTGCAAGGAAGCAGTCATCTTAATACAAAGGTGTCACGAGTAGGTTGGCAAGTATCCTAAAACAATACAGTGTTATTAAGACATTGTCTGTCTTGCTTAGCCACCAAACCTAGAAATGTATCTACTGGGGTTTTTTATTGCTTCTGAACATTTCTTGGGGTTAAGCTCTCTGTGCTCATCACTTAGACTTTCTTTGCAGCTCCCAGACACAGTGTATTAGTGTTAGAGTGTTACTGCCATAGCAGTGGTTCACACAAAGCTGCTGTAGTGCTCCCTGTCTGAGCCAAATACAACTTCAGTTTGCTTATCTAAATTCGACTGCATGCTTACAATATCGATCTACTTGATAGGAATCTGCATTTATGAACAAGTTTTATGAAAATGGTCTGAAGAAAGGAAGTCTCCTAAACTGTAGTCTCTTTTAGGTTCTTCACGAAACGGTACCCTCATGTTTCAAGGCAATTTAGTGGCAGTACTTTTAGTGTTTAATACATTGAGGAAAGCCAGCGCCAAATTGTTAATGTAATAAATACTGAAAGCAGATTAATTTACTCCTTGAATCTATTTCTACGGTGCTATACAAAGACTCCTCTTTTGGTTATTAAGAATTTAGGGCATGGCAGAATGTCAGTGGGAGTCTGTGGAAGTAATTCCTTTGACTTCAATTGGATTAGTATCAGTTTCTTATGAAATAATTGTAGAAAATCACTGTATAGGAATTGTTGCTGAAATTCATAACTCATAAAAATATCAGACTAAAAGGAACAAATATGAAGACCACTCCCTGTTGTGAGAGACAGACAAGTTAGATACCTTTAACAAGTAATTAAGAAACACATCTCTTTTAATAGATTCATAAAATGCTTCAGACATGCAATGTTAATAAAATCATTGTTAATTTGGAGCTTTGCTTTACTGAATCAGGGCTTGGTATATGTCTCTGGATTATGCAGATCTGCTGTCACGCAGAAAACCTGTCTGTTACTGCATTTGAGGTAATAATTGGCAGAAAGTTTATATGGAATTTAATGATTGAGTATGAGATTGTTTCCAGATGCATGAGCAAATATACTTTGTTGAACCTCTGAGGAAATGGTCCCTCACATTAATAGCCCATAACTAAGCATCTGTCAAATTACTTAATGCTTAGGTATTCTTGAAGATTTCCCTTCTTTTCAAAGAAAAAGTAATTGATCCAGATTAAAGTGATACATTTCCTAAAGGAAAAAAAGCTATGTCAGGTATTGGAGAGCTAGTATAATGGCTGAATTAAAACTGATTGCAAGGCTGGCCACAGAGAAAAAAAAAAAAGTGCGTTTTTAGCTAACTCTCTTCTTCTCAATGTAAAAAGGAGCTACTCTGTTGTAATTTCAGACAGCAAGGTTGTTTGGGAAAGAGGAAGTCGTCGAAATTCCTGGAGAACAAATCATTACAATTTTTTCTCTCTGCCATTTAGTGATGTCTGCCTCCCTCTGGGCAGGTTCTTCCATCTCCAGCCTGGTGGAGCAAGGTCTCCAAGAAGAAGCTTTTCCCCAGCTTCACAGAACCCATGCCCACATCCTACAGTGTTTTCCCTGGCTCAGAGCAAATAGTGCCTGTGTGCTGAAGCATCATTTCAGTCAAAATCTTTCTGTCCTTGTAATGTGCTGAATCAATGCAGACATTCTCTAGATTTTCTTGCAAAGCTCCTGCTCGGGAATGGCCAGACCTTTCAGGAGGATTTGTTTCCTCCAGTGTCTCAAAGCACCTCTGCACACAGTGCTTGCTGAACTCTTGCACTGGCCTCCAGTGCCAGCTCACCAGATTTCCCTGACTGCACAGCCATTAATGAACATTGCGTAGCCTTCCCCTCTGTGCATTTTAAGCAGGACATTTCAGGCACAAGTAGAGGCCTAGATTAGTACCACTTGGGAACAAACTAAGCAGCAAGGTGTGTCTGTGACTTTCATGTGTGTGATTCAGTGCTGGTTTAAAACAATAAAACCTAGACTAAGGGGAAGGTGGTTTTGTTTTGAGTGTGTGGCTAAACTTCATTAAGAGGTCGGGTTTCTTCAGGCCAAGTTCAATACCAAAAGCAAGGTTTAATCAATAATATAGCTCTGCACAGGTCTGATTGATTGATTCAGCCTTTCATGTACTCATGAGATGGAAGAATGAAATAAAAAATGTTCCCTGGAATAAGCAGTGGATGATCCTTTCAGGTAAATGGCTGTTCTCTCTCCTTGGGGCAAAGCCCCAGGATGTGTATCTGTATGATTTATTATTCTGCTGCACACTACATTGTCTCAGAAGACAGACTTTCACTTCCCACGTCACCCCAGTGATCATTCACTTCATCTGTTCCAACCTCAGTTCCTCTCTTCTGGATAGGAGAAATCTGAATGGCACCTTCTGTTTTTAAGTGAGTTTTCCTCTGGGTTGTGGACATGACCTGACACTTACAAACAGAATTTTAGCAAAAAATTTTGCAGAGTTTCTGCTTTGCAAAACTCTGGAAACTCAAGCTGGTGAAGTATCAACCCAGCCCTTCATACTGCTTCCTGTACCAGATAGAAATCTTCTAAGATTAACTTGAATTTTTCCACATGAAACTGAGAAGTCTTCTAAGATTAACTTGAATTTTTCCACATGAAACTGAATTTAACTATGCTTATGCAACCAATTTATGCTGAAATATATACATAAACACAGTACAGGGAAAAAGACACTTTCGAAGGTCTTCTGAGGATATATATAAATTGGTAAGGGCACCCTGAAGATGATACACACATTATATAAAGGCAAACTACTAGTCTCCATAACTTTGTATAAAAAGAAATGTTGTTAATGGTTATACAATTATTTATAGTATGTTATATAATACTCTTTGAATTCTGGTGACAAAGACTTCTGTAAGTTCCATATATGCACTAGGATGCACTTTAGTTTGGTTCATCTAATATTTACTGGGATTTCAGTTCTGCTCTCCTCTGCCAATTGTTAATTAAAAACTTCTATATTACTCCACTGCCACTGAAATAACGTAGCTCAGTGAATAAAAGTTCCACTTCTACAAAAGTTGTGGTATTTTTATTCACAATGTTGCCTTGCAGTTTTTCTCCTCCATTGGTGATGATATTTTTATCTCTATCAACCTTAAACTTTCAGAATTTTATTTGATAGGCTAAAAGTATTGCAAGATTTATAAAAACCCAACCAACCAAAACCAACCAAGGCAGGGTGGCTTGCATACAGAATTTAAGATTGGCAATACAGTTTTATTTTACTATTCATGTTATTTTTGTTCTTACTGCTTCCCCATTCTTTTGGATATCCTCTTTTTTTAGTTTGATGTCTTGATGTATTAGGTATGTTCAGAAATGCATAAAGCATTTGAGAGGTTTTCTGAACACACTCTAAATTTTAATTAACTGATTAGTTTTTCTGGCAATGTCGGTATCTTTCTATATGCTCTGAGCTAGGTAACCATCTCTGGTGACTAATTCACTAAGAAGATTTTTGTTTGGCCTTTAAAATCCAGTTATTAGAAAATGGTATTTCAAATAAAAATAGGTGTTGATGATGTTAAATTAATTTTACCTGGTCTACATTTAAAATGTCAACTACATGAATCAATGTATCTGCTTGATTGGGTTTTATTTCAAATAAGAGAGTAATGTTTAAACAAAAAACTCTTTCACCCCTGCAGACCATTGGTGGAACACTAGCCATGTTAATGAGAGGGTATTTTCAGAAATAGCTCAAATCAGAAATAGGTTAACCATGAAAATTGTGTAACTGGGACTAATTTTACTCTTGTTCTCCTGGGTTTCTGCTTGGATGTAGAGTTCAGTGTCTTCAGAAGAGGAGGTACAGCTGTCTACATCTTGTTCATCTTAACTAGACAAATACCTGGTCTTTATTTTTTTAATCTTAAAGTGTCCTAGTTGTGCCTGTGCTTGACCTCGATTGCACAGCAGATAAGTTTTCTGATTTGCCAACCCTTCTCTGGCAACAGGGAAAACTCAGGGCAATTCCCAAGTACCAACAGGCAGTCATCTATTTGTTTATCTGCCTACACGAAAACAAATCCCAGCTGGTGGCAGCAGGTTGGTGTGGAGCCTTGGGCAGGCACAGATTCCTCCTAGAAAGGTTATTAATATCCTTGAAGTAAAACACATATTGAAGTGTCTTAATGGGGGAGAAAAAATAAGTTTCTCTTGGAAAAGTAAGCTTCTCCTCTAAACATTTGCTGAGTTATCACTGCATAGCAAATTTCTCCTGCTAATTGACCAAGCTGTGTTTGCACGTGTCAGAGAGACCCTGCAACAGCAGAACCTTGAGCTCTATTCATAATGTCCAAAGGTCTCATCAGGGATGAAAGTCACTTAGCAGTAAAACACTTTATTCTTAGTCCTGGCTATTCATAGAACATGCTGACATTTTTTTCACATGTCAGAGTTATTCTTTAATAATTTTCTCCTCTATGATACTTTTTTGCAATCTCAAATGTCAGCTACAGATCGTCGGATTCATTGCTAAAATGAATTTTAATGTCTAACAGTGTCTTCTCCTTCTATTTATAGTTGCCTGTCTCCAGTACAGAGTCTCCAGATACAAGATATTATACAAATCCTACCTTTAATATGTTTGTGTTTATGCTCATAGTGCCTGTCAACATTAAGAAACTGTACATGGGCTTAAAAAGATATTTTACATAATCACTAAATACCACTAAACCTTTTCTTTTTAGAAGCAAATACCATACCACCCTTCCCAAAGAATATACAGAGGATTATTATTTCAAATTAATATATAGACAAGACAGCGTACATGTGTATACATTTATATATACACACACATGCACTTCCTCTTGTTGGAGTATATTTAGTACCTTTTCAGTTTCCCTAACTTTGTACAAGTTGACTTGGTGAGCTGGAATTTTCTTCATTGATTGCTAGATACCTCTTTATAAAAACAAAATACATATATTAACTAGTGTTGCATATTTTTCATAAATTAGATGAAGGAAAAAGAACTTCTTAGAAAAAAGAGAAATGACAGCTAAAAATATATTCAAGCTAATATACCAAATTTCAACATTGTCACGTTTTCAAAAAGATACGAGATTTCAGCAGGTGTCAGTTTGCCATATTTGCCATATGAGAACACCTGCCCCAACACGGCCAAACGCCGTTTAAAACCCAGAGCTCTGCGGGTGGGGGCGGATTGAAGGCTCCAAGGGCTGTGCCTTGGCCGTGGTGCTCCATCCCTCCACCGAGCCCAGCGGCAGCACGGCCGGCACCGGCTTCTCCTGACTGCCAGGTCTGACTCCATGGCTCACGTCCCATCCCCACGGGGTGAATCCCGCTCTGCTGGTGATTGCTGCCCTCAGCTGCTCCCCAGTACGGCCTGGATGCTTTCAGCAGCACCCATGCTGGGAATGGCTCAGTGCGTTTGACCGTGGCATGTTTCATTTGGATGGAGAACGGCCTGGAGCCCAGACCAAGTACAAAAATGGAATATTTTGGAATAGCGTTGTTGACACTGGAACTGAGGGGCAGGCAGGAGGGAGAAGAAACAGTAACAGTAACTAGTTTGGCAAAGTGAGTTTGACTGCTTTGAGTTGAGGACACGTGAGTGGCAGACAAGGAAGTGGAGCTTTTTGTGTGTGCAAGGAGCTTGGGATGTGGTAAGCAATGAGAAATAACAGAACCAGGAGCCAGGGATGTGTAGTGGGAACACACACACTGAACGTGACAAAGAGAGGCAGTTTAACTTGGTCAGTAATGTGTAAAGGCTAGAGAAGAGGGCAAACAGATTATTGCAGACATGAGCTGGGGAGAAAGACTGTGACAAGGACTTAAAAAACCCTAATTGTGAGAAGGAGCCAGAGTAGAAGGGATGAGATTGGCATTCTACAGGAGTCAAGAAAGGAGAGTGGGGTCAGGCAGCCTTGCTTATCCTCCAGTCTCACCACCATCTGCAGCACCTGCCTGGCAGCTCTTTTCACTGGCAAAGAAGTTCGTCTGTCTTTAGCCAGCCACTGATGCTGAGTACTGCGGCTTTGAAGGTTTCTTGGTTGGGTTTTTTTCCTTCGCTTTTTTAAAAAATTCTTTAAGCTCCAGCTTGAAGTGCTTGAGTTTAATGTTTTTAATATCCTATTCTGAAGAACAGAAAGTCAAAATCACTCCAAGAGACAAATCTGTTGAGTAAAAAACAGTGGTAGATATTTAATGTAATAACTTGGATACATTTGGATAGTACCAAATGATAGCCAGTAAGTGCATAATAATTATTTTCCTGTTTGTGTTAGCACATCCTTGTACTGTCACACTTGTAATTAATGTTACCATTGAGGTGGAATTGTGAAAAGGCTGTGCCAGCCAATTAAAATGGTAATATGACTTCAGATTCTGTTTGTGATCATATTGATTCTTTTAATGGAAAGCTTCTCTGTGACCTTTTCCAAGCACATACTGTACTTTTCACACCTTCGTAGATTAAGCTTGTAAAACAGTATTTTAAATTGTCACACAGTAGACTCGTGGAATTTTATAAATTGCCTAAAAGATGGTAAAAACTACTGTGATTTTGTGATAAAGAGCATTAGAGCACTGCCAGCAGATCACAAAAAGTCTTTGAAAGTCTACTGGGAATCCCCATGGCAGAATGAAAATCACAGTAGAGCAATTAGGAAAAGGAAGATGTTTTTTATGAAGACACAGGTATTTGTTGTGGTGGAAAACTTGTTTTAAAAATGTAATATAGCTTTAGCTATCAAAGAAAATGTAGAATAAGAACAACTTATAGTTCATAAAGTATAAAAATGTCAGTAAAAAGACTTTTGAGATTTGGAAGAAAGCAAGCACTAGAGCTGAGTCTGTTAAACCATAAAACATCAGGCATGGACTTCATTCCTCAGATACTCAGGTGTGAGAGGTGAACCTAAAGCAAAATTCCGCACTGGAGTCCAACTCCTCTCAAGCTTTACAAGTCTGAACCTTCAGATACAAACCAATGAGTTAGGTGTGATGGGATTTGAATTTTCTGGAGAGAGAATACTTGGGAAAGGGATTGTGTGAGTGGATTTTAATTGTGATGAAAAAAGGCTTTGGAGTCTCATAAGGGCAGGAAGTTAATGTGCTGCCAACTTCACTGAATTATAAGAGATTCCTTGGCACACAAAAGAGAGGTAAATGCAGATGCGGTGCTTATTGACTGCTGGCTTATTGGAGCCAGCTCTGCCCCCTTTTCAGGAAATAAGAGGAATGTACACTAATTCCCTGAGTCTTGCTGGGTGACGGGCTTTGCCTTCCACTGCCGAGCTGGTGTGTGGGTCTCTTAGTCTTTAGCCTACTCTCAGTGCTGTGGATGCTCTTCAGCTCTGTGATTCTCACTCTGATCCTGCATTTACCTTGAGACCAAATCAAGGCTGAGTCTTCTCTTCAGAGCTCCTTGAACAGCTGGGGTTTTTTGAAGCAGCCTTTGCTGGCAACAAAACCCTCTATCTCTCCTTCCCATCCCAGCATAGTGATCAGTCACCCCATCTGGAATGGCCTGTGAGGAATGCAAACCCAAGTGAAATTCTTCTGATTGAGGTCTGTGGGTTTATATGGGGTTTATAGTCCTCATTCACTGGATATTTGATTATAAATTCTAAGCTCTCTTAATCATCACAGTCCACTCAGTGTTTCCTTTCTATTTTTTCTCTGTATTGCCTTTTCTCCTTGAGTATCTGCCTTTAACCAGATTTCGTTAGTGAAATACTTTGATACTTATCAATAAGAGCTAGACTTCCAGTTCATCAACCTTAGTGATTTTCTTGTGCTTTGAGTATTTCTTTCATGCTGGAAGGGTTGTACCTGCAAGAAGGGAAATAAAAGGCCAGCTTACTGGGCCGTGTCTGCTGTGAGGTTTGCTCACCTGCTGCACTCAGTGGGAGGCCATGTGAGCCGTGCTAGCTGGTTGTTATTTGAGGCATTGCTACTCCATCAGGTGGAGGAGCTGTGGGAGACGGATGGCAGTGGAGGTGGCTCTGCCTCTGCAGTGCAGTGGTCTGGGTTGCACAGATGTGTTTCATACACATTTCCTTTGCGGCTAGGGTGACAAAAACCTGACTAGAGGGCCTGAATTTTCTCCCGTTTCCATGGGGAGTGCTTTTGGGAGAGACCTTATCAGAGGCAACTGTTCCCTTTACTTGTCTCTTCCCATCCCAGGCAGAGGCAGATGAAGAAGCTGTGGTTGATGCCAGACTGCTTTACCCACCTCTCCCCTAAAGGGTACTTCACCCATCTGGTGCAGCAGGGCATTGTGGAAGCACGTTTTCTGTGTGCAGTAGTGCCTGAAGGAACACTCTGAGATTTATAACTCTCAGCTGGAACAGCCGGGCAGCCTGTGCTGGCCCACAGAGGCCATGACGCTGCTGGCCTTGCTCCAGACAGGTAGAGATGGGACTGCACTGGTCTTGTCCAGGCTTGCTGTGAGATCCCATGGGCCTGTGCTCGGGCCTTGTGGAAGGTCAGTTTAATTAACTTTTTGATATTCTCGTCTATCATGTACAGTAATGAACACACTGCTGTGCTTCAGCAAAGTAGTCTGATAGCTTTGTCAACATATGTTTCACTTGCTGGTGCAGGAAGATGTATGTGGACATACAGAAGTGTGGGAATGATTTGGATAGAGTTGGAGAGTTGCTTGGCATGGCAGGCATAGAGGCTTATCCCTACCACACCTTCATAAACTATTTGTTATGTGAGTTTTTTCACAGAAGGGAGTGTGGATGATAAGACCAGAGTCTGGGAGCAAAGAGTAAGAATGAATTAGGTAATATGGTAGGCACCCCCGCATTTTGAAAAAAATCATAAATATTGAATCAGCTGAAGGTAAATAAATCCCTTTTACTTGAATATACTCCGGGGCTACGTATCTTGCATTTTATTTAGCTTCAAGTCTGAATTTCTGCTAAGAAGATAAAGATTTTCTTGTTAGATCAATTTCCGATGACAAATTGCCTGATTTATATAACAGTGCTACAACTCTGGGGTTTACAACGTTCATCTGTGTAAATCTTGGATCTGATGACTCTGCCCTATTAAAGGCAGTACTGGTGAGTCCTTTCAAAGATGTTCTCAGACCCTCCTCTGAAGACTTGCTGCTTCTGGTGCTGTGCAGCTATGGATGAATTCCAGCTGACTGAACACACAGGTAACATGCAGTGGCAGCAGGCAGTACTGCCACACCTTTGCTTTGCTTCCATATGGAAAGCCTGGGGAAAGCTAATGAGCTGCACCACGTTCTCTAGCAGCTCCCCACCTGTTTGTGTGCCCTCTTTGTAGTTCTTTCTACATCAGTAGTCATTAATGATGGACAGTTTGCAGCAGGAAGAAAGTACTTCAGAGTATCCTGAGTGGACAATGGGTGTGTTTCCTGCAGGAGAGCCGATGTGAGGACTTTGGCTTGGTGACTCCTCATTTGCAGAGGCACGAGCCCATGCTCGGCTCACCAGATCTGTTTGAGGCCATCTGGAAGAATCTCTCAGCCCACACGGCTGTTTCCATGTACATACAACTCCTCCCTGAAATTTTATGGTAACTTTGTGTAATAGCTGAAGCACAAGTTGGCCAGTCACCAGTCTGGTGAGCCACTCTGTCAGTCAAGTAGAACTCCATTAAATTATCAGCTTCTGGTTTGAGTATTCCTATATGAAAACAGATTTTCTCTCCAATATTCACAGGTTTGACAGAGAGCAAAATATTTCCATTTCCCCCAGCAAACAGCTTGTCCTCATGTAATGACAGTTTTCCATCTGCAAGAACTGCCTTTTTGATACCACAAACCACCTGAGGTGAAAATGTAACTGACTTGCTTCGCTGTAAACCTGCCAAAAGTGAGATTATTTTTGCCTGTAGCAAGAACAGTTTTTGTGCCAGTGTATTTTCCAACTTTGCTAAAAGTTGCATACTTCTGATTTTATCAGAACAGAAGAATAGCTGTAGTGTATCTCTTGGCAAATTAGCCTATTCTATTGTGAATCAAGCAGCAGTTTTATTTGGGACTTCAGATTTCATATTCACAGAAGAAATCTCTGGTGTGTCAAATTATGCCTTGTCAGTAGTTGAATCTGAACTTCTAAATCACAGGTAAGACAGAAAAGCAGACCCATTTCTGGAAATAAAGGGAACTGCAAATATGCATTTTCAGCCCCTTTTGAAGTAAAGGAATTTTTGTTTTGATTTACTAATATAGATCTAAGTACGTAATGCATTCATTTTGAAAATATTTGACCTGGAGAATCATATATTAGTTACAAATGTTCCAATTAGAGAGAGAGAGATATATATTTCCAGACTACAAAAACATGACATGGGAGAAAAAGAAAACAACAAAATGAGCTGTGTCTTTAGAGGTCTGCAATGTTTTGGCCAACATTATCTTCTGACAGACTCTGAGGCTGATCTCAAATATAATTATTTATTGTAAAAGAATACAGTTTCATAATGTACTTGCAACTGACTTTAACAGTGACTTATTTTTTCCATGCACTGTGATTGTCCTTGTATTGGGATATATTTAATAAAAAGGCATGACTTACCCTGAGCTTGCCAGCATTCCAAAGGATTTGGGAAGTTATATCATGTCTTTAATCCAACGCAGTGTTCTCAATTCTGAAGAAGTTATCCCTTGTGTGTCTGTGCGAACTTTGGCTGGCAAGGGGACTCTCAGAGCAGAGTACAAGCCACAGAAACCTGCAGGCTTCTTCCTGCTCTGTGATCTAAACCTATAGCACTGATAGAGAGTTTTCCTTCCCAACACCGTGCAATTTTAGGAATATGTTGGTGTTAGGTAAAGCTTCTTCCTTACTGTGCTTCCTGTTTATGCAAAAATCCTTCTGGCATGATTCCTTTATGCCAAACAACCCTGCCTTTTTCTGCCATTACCCGTGAGAGCATCTCACTTGCTTCTGCTTAGTTATGTTATTCCCTGGGAAGGCAAAGAGCAATGAGTTTATCCGTGTGCTGCTGCACATCCTGTCTGTGCCCTGCCTATGCACCCTGAATCCAGCTGTGCTTATGGGGGAGCTGAGGGGCACACCCTGCACTCCTGCTTTGTTGGGTAGGCCCCAACCTCCTCCATGCTCACAGAGGCTCTGATAGGAGGAATGGATTTCAACCACTGCCTTTCCTAGTTCATTACTGCTGGAAGGATGGAGATTGCTTTCATCGAGTTTTATGCAGTGTGAAATATAAAGTGAGAAAAATATGAATACAAGCTCCCCAAGTATTCATTACAGTTGCTTCCTAGGAGAAAAATCCTGGTCCCAGTAAAACCATTATCAATCTCAGTGTCTCTGTTGATTTTTGCAGAGCTGAGAAAAATTTCAGCATGGAATAGTAAGCCTTGGCCTTCCTGGTTCTGTTTGCATTTCATCAGGTAATGGAGTATCAGCTCCAGCACATTAGAAAAGCCAATCTGTATTCTGACCAGCTAAGGACTCGGTAATTTGACAGCACTTTAAGTCAACATTACTTTACAGTATTTTTAATCACAACAACATGAAAAATAGCGTGGATTATTACCCCACTAGGAAATAAATGTAAAAATGTGTAAAATGGCAAGACAGTTAAAAAAGCCCCAAACCCACTGTTAGAAGAGACTCTCTTTAATAAGATGCAATAAAGTTTAACACTGTGACAGTCTAGAAATTGACAGTTGAATCATCTTAAAACAATACAGTAATAGCTGTCCAGATGTAGTCCATCAACCACTTTGATACCAAGTGCCCTAGAAAAAGCATTGCAATCACCCAAGTTGTAACGGGCATTCAAGAGTTTCAAGATGTATTAGCTCAGTAGTGCTTTCATGATAACTATGCAGACCAATGTTAAGTCGTGTTTTGACTTCTATTGAACCAACTAAAATGTTCTCCAAATTAAAATATTTAGAACTGAATATCGTTGCACAAGAAATTAATTTAAAGAGACATTCCACATATTGATGTATATTATGTGCATAAATCATCTTGAAAGTATTTTGAGTGTCACAATGGATATAAGCAAAGAGACATCACATTTTCTGTGTTGAAAGAATTATTAGGCTGTAGCACCAGATTGGGGCTGTGGTTGTTCTGATATTGACAGTAAATCATTTCAATAGAGATGGAATGCAAAATGTTTCAAGCCAAAGCTTTAGGGAAATGTATAGGCACTGTCATCATATTCTTAAATATTCTAGAAAAGAAAAACAAAATTAAAAAATGAGAAGATTCATCATGAGAAGAAGGACAATCTTAGTCTGGAATTTCTGCTGTAAATAAAATTGCTATGGTACTAGTACCAAATTATATAGGTCACAAGGTTTTTTCCTTGGAGCTGTAGGTCTAAATGACAGAACAATAATGCTACATTTGCTTTGGAAGCCAGCAATACATAGGAGAAGTTAGATGAAATAAGTTTAGTATGAGGATCCTTAAAAATTTGGTTGTTTTAAACAGAATGGATAGATGCAGTTCTTATCTCACTACACAGCACTTACATCACCTGGAGCAGTTGCTTCTCTGCTTCCTCAGTGTTGCCTTACAAGGCTGTGCTCATTCTGAATCAGGATTCGGAGGAAGGTCTGTAGCTGTGTCACATGGGGTATGTTTGTGTCTTTTCGCAGTAGTCTGTGAAGACAACACAATAAACCTGTGCTTTTTAAAATAAAAGTTTACTTTGTAGTAAGGGCACTATCAAAGTGGCACCTGTTTACCACCATGAAGTCTTACTTTGTCAAGTTGTAATACGTGGTAGCAACGGAGATTTAATGCACTTACCACAGTTCCATTCCAGTCAATTTGTAACAATTTTTTTTCACAAATTGTTGTAACACAGACCCAAATACATAATACATATAATACATAATACTGAATACCTTTCCACAGTACTCAGCTGGTTTTGGAAGTGCCCTGTAGAGACATTCTGACTTGTAAATCTAACTTGTAAATCTGTCTTGTAAACTACAGTTGTATAGAAAAGTCCACTTGCTCAGTTTGTTTTCATTTCAGACAAAATCTCCCTCCCTCTGGAAGCAGGAGAAATGCAGTTTAAGTATTTATAAATGCATACCCTTCTGGAGGACAGTCCCCAGCCCAGTATATATGGAGAGATCTGGATGAAGTTACTCTTTGGAACCATGGTGCATATTCACAGACTGGGCATCTTTTGAAACTCTGAATCCTGTTGCTTTGCCCTTTAC
The DNA here is from genome assembly GCA_013400975.1 of Atrichornis clamosus. Taxonomy (NCBI): domain Eukaryota; kingdom Metazoa; phylum Chordata; class Aves; order Passeriformes; family Menuridae; genus Atrichornis; species Atrichornis clamosus. Next base: position 251,218 of record WBMZ01009030.1, read on the forward strand.
TGTACTCTATCCATATGTGCTATTGCACATATTCCTTCAACCACAGGTTACACCGATACAGACTTTGTAACTCTGAGGTTTGCACATAATGTCTGAAAATGACGTGGCATTTTTGCTTTCTTATAACTATTCTGGATCAAAAATCACTGTTCTTTGATGATGGAGAACTTTTGTATTTCAATCCAGTTTTGGCTACAAGTGGTAGATTAGAAATGATGAGAACTATGTGTTACAACATGTAAAGCCAGCTTTTCCTGCAGGCTGCCTGTTCTCTGCTCTCCAGGCTCCACAGATGCCATGGCAGTTGTTGCTGTAGCATGCCTGGCAAAAATTAATTTGATCTTCATAATCTGTTGTTCGGCGAGGGTATCCTGTCAGTGTCAATGACCTGAGAACTGAGGTCTCCTATAGGTGTGTAATTTTCTTACAGGCATTTAAAATGAATCCTTCCATGTTAACTGTAGGGGATTCTTTTTCTCTTACCCCCTGTGCCCCTGGTAACATCTTAAAAGTCTTTTTTTACTACAGCTAAATAAAAACCAAACTGGAACTCAATGCTTACTACAAACTGTTGAAAAAAAAGCCCAGAAAGTTGCTGTTAGAAATACCTTCTTTATGTTTTGCAGTCCTCATCCTGCATTATAGTTCTGCCAATCACAGTTTATACATTTGCTTGCAGCTGATGGATTTTAGCATTTACATACAACCATCCCTGTCATAACCAACCATAGCACTAGATGGTTACAAATCCTTGAAAGGGTCCTTTCACAGGTCATTTGGTTTTGTGCTTACTCTTCCCAATACCCCAAACCCAGATTTCTTTGATTCAGGTCTTTATTTCTTAGGACCTTTTATTCAAATATATTTCCAGTATATCCTCATATAGAAAAGTTTTTGGACTTGGTGTTTGTGAAGCTGTTCTGGATCTGTTCTCCTGGGAATATTTTTCTCCCTGTAAATAACAATCACATTAATCATTTGTGCTTTGGGGGGTCCGTCTTTATTTTTCACTTTGAACAAAGTCAGGAGAATCTGCCTTTCATCCAGAAGGAAAAGCTGTGGTAGCTCATTTCTGCCATTAGCAGCATTCGATAGCCATTTACATTTCTTGTGGTGACTGCTGCATTTGGCTGACAGTGAGTGTCAAGGCAGGACCAGTACCAAGTTAGGGCTGGTTGTACTGCTCATCACTGCAGGAAATTGCTGCGAGCACAGTAACGGGTGAGAGTTAATGAGCGTGTCTGTCTGCTTGGAAGAGCCTTGGGGTTTGCTTGCTTATTTGTCTTCTGTGATAGAATTAATGGGGACAAATGTTCATTTTGGCAATATTAATAAGGTCACTATCATATAATCAGTCTGATAAATTGTGGTTTTAGAAGCTTAATCTTAGACGCAAATAGAAGATAATTAGCTACGTAGAGCTAGAGCGATCACTGCTTAGTGGTAACTGTTTGATGAAAAGTGGTGGGAGTCTTCAGAAGTAGATTCCAAATGTTTAAGTGGTTATTAGTGTGAAAGCCTATCAGTAGCCTAGGAGGTATATTAAAGGTTATCGGATACTTTTACTGTCTTGTTCTCATGTTGATTACAATGGGGGATTTTTGCAGATACTAGAGAAATTCTGCAGTTTGGCTGTTTTTTTTGTAATTAGCAGATTGGTGGGGGAAGATGTCGGTGGGACATAAGTGATGTTTCCTGAGGTGCAGGAGGTAATGTTTCTGAGTGTAATCAGCAGCTTTTTAAAATGAATTTTGCAGCCATGATGTGACAAGGTATCAAATTAATGCGCTTCAGTAATTTAATGTAGTTTATTTCATGTAGCTTTCAGATACTACAGAAGGATTATCCATTCACTGCATAGTCATTTCAAGGGTTTAAACCAAAACTCTGTATATATTCAACAAAGTATGTATTCCTTTTACTTAGCATTGAGAGTAGGTAAAGATTTCCCTACATGCAAATCAGCTTAATATCCTAAGAAGTAAATAATTTGATCTTCATGAGTACACACACTAGAGTTTATGGACTGGACAGACTGCAAATACATAAGGCCATCTTCTCAACTGCTGAAAAAAAAGGATTTGCAGTGAATTCACATCTGTGAATTAGTATCTGCCCATTGTCCCAGAAATCTCAGTATCCAGATACAAATGCCTTCATTTATATCAATTCATGTATATAACAGAAGACTGTCAAAGATGGGAGTAATCATCTGAAAAAAGGCTGCCTAAATATTTCAGGGCCAGGTTGGAGAATAAGAGTAGGGAATGTGAATTCTCAGGGACCCTAAATAGGAGGATGTGTTTTCATCCTAGTAAAACTGCTGCTCCAGAAAAGACAGTTGGAGAAACCTAATTACTCATTTATGATCTAATCAGGAAGAGCCTTCAGAGATGGACGACTAACAGTGGTGGAGTGGGATGTTGAAACTTGAGTCTTCAGGTGTTCTGCAAAAAAAGACAAACTCTCTCTTACTTGTGAGGTCTCCTCACCTTTATCCAGAGGCAGACACTCAACACTTCTGTGTCTGTCACTGTAACCCTCAGACATCTCCCAGGCAACTCCCTTTGTATTCAGGGGTAAATGATCTTATCCCATATTCAGACATGAACTGGAAATATAGCACATACTGGAGCACTCTGTCCTTGCTACAAAATAAAAAAAAGATAACAAAAAGAAGAAGAGGATGAGGGAAGGACATCCACAGTCTGGGATACCATCATTTCAGAACTTCTCAGCCCACACGCTCAAACTGGATGGTGTGTGGAGGATTCAAAAACATACAGTGAGCTGCTGAGGAGGACAGAGAAGATGCTTTATGAGCCTCCTACTACGAGAAGCTGAACAAGAGGTGAAGGAATTTAAAGCCCCAAGACAGAAAACTGTGCCGTTAACAAGAAGACTGGAACAGCAGCTATCTCAGGAAAGAAAAAATATGAGGTGTAAGGAGCAATGGTGATGGTGAGGTGAGCTGGAGGTGTCCCTAACCCAAAAACTAATGAGAACCATGGAATGTGGGCCTGAAGTAAAGCCAAAGGGCTGTACCAAAGGAATTCAGTGGAAACAGAACAGAAGTAGCAGCTGTCATCAGGCAGCAGAGAGCTTGATTTGTGGGGAAATGAAATGTTCAGGGAACCTGTTAATTTGACTAAAAAACTCTAAAAATGCTGACTGAATCAGAACAGACAGAGTAGTTGTAAAGGACATTAAGGTGTATTATGGGAACAGGAGCCTTGCATGTTGGGCAGAGACAGCTTGTATGGAATTTAACCTTTAACATGTGAATGAAGCATGTAGGATGTAGCAGGGTGTCCCTTTGAGGGCCAGTCCTTCCTGTGCTGACTGAGGGACTGAAGACNGCTGTGTCCTTCATGTCCTTCCAGTCCTTCATGTGCTGACTGAGGGACTGAAGACAAAGAGCTTGGCTTGGTGTTAGATAACCTCAGCTGGGCTGTCCTTTGCCAGATGATCTGTCAAGGTTCCTTCCAGCCTGGGCTATTCTGAGCTGTGTAGCTGAGGTCCATGTAGGTGGGAAGAGGAGGAGATGGGATGTTCTCCCAGAACAGGCAGTGTGCTGCAGTAAGAGCTGCCTGCAAACTGAGCACCTACCAGAGGAGCCAAACCCAAAGGATCCCTGGGGACTGGGGCAGCAAGAGGGGACACAGCTGTGATGGCTTCCCTGCAGAGGAATATGGGATGCTTTAGGAGAGCTGCCAGACAAGAAGCAGCAAAGGCCTAAGAAAAAACTACCTCAGGAACCACAGAGAGAGTCAAAATCCATAGGCGTGACTAGAGACTTTAATTTCCTTTCTCACCCCCAAGGCCCTAAGAAAGAGACTGGCTGGTGCTACTTGAGAAGGGAGATGCTACTAAAATGCCATTTCCTGAGCTGTATTCAGTAACCAAATCATCAGACAGGATCTGGAAGGCAGATGCCAGCTCTTCCCTACTTGGGACTACTCGTATTCATTTTCATGTGATCCAAAGGTATTTTTTCCTTCCGTTTAACATCTATATACCTTTAATGAACTGTAATACATTAATGGACCTGTGTTTTTAGGGTAGTTAACAAGCCACAACCCCATAAATTGAGTCATGCTTGTATCAGTTATGAATCAGAAGAACTGAGGTTGTTTGTATGTGCTATATCTTACAGGAATTTCTACTAAATTTTGATGGTTCACCAAAACAATTTTTTTGGCATTTTAACATGCATCTATGTTTGTGCCCTGCAAAGGAATTGAGGCAGTAGAGAAAACCACTGTGCTGCAATTCTCACGGGTTTTCAGTGTGCTCTCAGCTTACTCTTGCTGCAGGAATGAAAGGGTCCACAGGAATATTCAGAGCATGATCCCCACTGCTCTTTGTTGCTTTAAGTGAAAATGTTTTTCTATAGTCGTAGGAGTGATATATTTGTGATAACATAACAGCTCACATTTCATGGTGAACATATTTGGGGTGATGGCAATTCTACTAAATACAGATTTCCTCTGAAAAAGTTCAATGTTGACTCTGTTAAAAGAGAAAAAAGCATGTTATGGGAGCAGATGGTGTAGCTTCTTTTTGTTCTTGTTGCTCGAGTGGAAGATTCAGAAACTATTTCTTTTTTGAAGACCTGTACTTTCTGGTAGGAGTGCTAGGTTAGCTTGTGCTCCGTGCTTGGTTTTTAATACTTGACATGGGATTGAAAAAAATGACCTCTTAGGTAAAATAACCAAGTCCTTGAGAAATCTTTTCACTCTCTGTCTACAAAAAGAGTAAGAAACAAGTATGTACGACAGCTTTAGTCAATATTTAACGGTTTTTCTCAAGTATTCTTGCCATGAGTTAATAACATGAATATCAATGGGCTGGAGGTACGCAGGGAGCACAGTAACATGCTGGAATTAACACATCTCCAGGGAAATTGGAATGCAGTTGCCAAGTTGCAGGGCTGACATTAAGCTGTGTTCCTGTGTTATTTAACCTGCTTACCCATTAGATTCAGCATGCTCTTGAATTGGAGTGTGCTTCAGGTTTTTTGTGTATGTGTTAAACCAGCCCTTTATGAGCTGTAAATCCCATTCTGTTCAGTGAGAATCAAGTGTGTGTTTCAGTGTTCTTAAAGCCTACAGTTGTAATTACTGGAAATGGTTGTTAAAGGAGGTTGCATTCCTTATGCTAGCATTATCTCAGGATAAAATATAATTATAGTCATAGAATTACTAGGAGAAATTACTTCAGTACCGTAAGTGAAAGACATAGTAATGAGAAGGTGTATTAGGTGAAATTACAAGAGAAAAATCGTAAGTGGAAACAGCAGAGTATTTTCATTTTGAAATAGAATTATTTATAACAAAGTGTGTTTCTCTTGCACTTGTTAGCTACCTGCTTCTGGGGGGAATATATTTTTTAATGGTTTTAAAGATACAAGTAAAGCAGCTAATCTTTTCTTTCAAGACTAGCTGGACTGTTTTAAGTAAGAAAACTCAATTTCTATCTCAGTTTTCAAATGTTTCTGTTGAAATGAAACTGCATCAGGATAAGTTATTATTATAAGCTAAGAAGCAAAAGGGGTTTTTTTTAAATTTTGTATTAATATGTAAAAATATGAGAAAAATTAATCGATAACGTGATAATCTACAGAATGCAAAATTCTGTAATAACTTGGTTTTCTAGAAAACCATTTGCATCTAAGAAGTTGGTTTCTGTGGTAGACGGGCAGGTGAACTATTGTGCTGTTTCCTGTCATTAACTAAGCAGCAAGGTTCATTTAAACACACAAAGAATGTTATTTATTATGTCTAGATATTAAATCCAGTTGAAAATATGGGGGTTTTTTTAACGCATTCATGGGAAAAGTTTTCTCCTACATACGTGCATCCAGTTTTAGGTTCCACTTCTTTATTGCTTTTTAGCAAGCGCTATTCCATATAAGAAATTCCAGGTACATAATAATTGAGTTACACATTTTTATGGGATGTTTCATTCTATTCTTAATTTTACTATTTTGACCCCTCTGTGTGAATATCACGTAGAGGTCCAGAATGGTAGTGCTGCTTTATTATTTCCAAGAGTTCTTAGCTTTAAAAGCTAGCAGACTATTAAAATGATGTCCCATAACTATACATACAGAAAGAGGGCAAACTCTTTGTATTTTTAGTGGCATTTTGGGCAAGGAAAGCAAATAAACAGTAGGAATGTTTTTCACAGCCCATCCATCTTTTGTGCACATCCTGGTACACATGAAAAGTGCCACATACTTAGGAGAAAAAAAAAATCCTTTCTCACGTTACTTCCTGTACAGAAACCTTTCATGGCATGTAATCGACTAAAATTAGGGTTTTATGGAAATCAGTTCACATGCTTGATTTGGGTCCCTCTATAATTTCACCATGTTATGGTGAAATTTCCTCCCAGTTTCCCCAGTTAAAACACAATTCTGAATCAAAGCTTTTTTGCTATAAAGAAGGTAGACAAATCCATTACAGGCTAAAAATTTCAAAATGGAAAAAAATAGTTAATTACATTTTGAGGACATTTGACCAGTTGTCTTGAAATTTTACAGGATGTTTGTCCTCATTCTTTAAAGATATACAAGGGCTTTACAAATATAAAACCAGTCTAGAGATAATGCAGGGAGAAAAATTGGAAATTAAAATGTCAGATGCACTCAGCAGTATCTCCATAAGAAGTCCATTCTCTGATTAAATTCTGAGCAGTCAAAGCTTTGTGTGTCCAACATGCTTTTAGGCCAAATTTATGACACTTTGAGAAGTGGAGCAGCTTAAGAGCCAAACCTGAGATAGCTTTGCTAGCTGTATTTTAATTAGTATTTCCTTCTTGAAAGCCCTAAGACAGTGCTAAGTGCTTAAATATTCTCTAGCCAATCTGTAAAACTGAGGCACTGAAGAGAAAACTAGGAACCTTTAGCGGTCTTTAAAACGTTCTCAAAATCACCAGGCTCTTAACTGAGTGTGAAATATATTTCAGGTGCCGGAAGTGTGCTGCTGGTATTTTATGCACCAGAAGGGAGTGGTGGTAGCTATTGCAAGAGAGCTCGGGAGCACTGAGCGCTGGGCAGGCCCTTTGCTGCTGTGTGGGACTGACTGACCTGCACGGAGGTTTGCGAGTTCTCATTTTTCCCTCGTTGCTCAGTAGTTACAGCCTGGTTTTAGGATTTCCCAGGGATGTTTAGTGGTTGATCAAAGGACAAGAGGTGTGGATGATGATGTAAAACTGGCTACATCTGAATGAATTCTTCTTTCGTAAGTGCTGTGCAAAATCCGCTTCTGTGGTGCCTCCTCAGTGCCACTGAAGTGAACAGTGGATACTGAGACGTCGGCATGTTTGGAACACAAGTGACAGAACATTGTCAAAAAAAACCTAGCAAGGCTTAAAGTTGAGGCAAATCAGTAAGCATTTATTTTCCCCGTATGATTTGTGAAAGATGAATAGATTACATTTCTTTTTCTGTTTTAACATCCCTATCATTGTACTGTGATTAACTTTCGCTTACTTTTTCTTGTATATGCACTATGCATATTGTATATGCACTGCAAATAAATTCTTATTTTTCTACCTGTAAGAAGAAAACCCAGAACAGGCTTTCTAGTGGGGTTTTTTTTCTCCCACCTGTTCTGGAAAAAATTATTTTTGCATGAATACATCTTTACTATTTCCACACTGCTGTACTTGTAAATAAGTTATGATCTCCAAAAGGATATTTCCATTGCTAATAAGATTAGAAATACCTGTGCTGTGAGACATAAATAATTCATTGTTTTTCATGTTATCTGCTTGTAAGCAGAGAAACATGTGTCTTTTTAATTCTTAAAATAGCTAACAAAACTCCCTACATGTGGGTTCATTTTCTTTGAAATGTTTTCATCCATTGTTTAATTTTTCTTTTTTTATTTTTAACTCCATTTATTTTTGTGTTTGGGGGAGTGTTGGATTTTCAGAGGTTTTTTTGTAGAGTTTTTGTTGGTTTTTTTTTTGTTAACACCTGAATTCTATGAATGGTATTTATGTAATACTTCATAGCATCTGATTTGATACAATCTGTGTAGTAGAGACTAAATTTCCACTATATGCTTCTGCAGCCTGATGTAACAAGGCCCAGAGACATCCAGAGGTCATAGACATAGAAGCAATGTAGTATATAAATATTAATAGCTTAGAATAATGACAGTGGATCAAACATAAAATTGATATTAAATCTCTAGTCCTAATAACAATACCTATTACTCTAAAATATTACTCAAAGCTTATAAGAGTAGAAATCCAATAACCACTGAAAACCAGTGCTGGAGTTGACAAAGGCAAATGGCAAAGGCTGGGCTGCACCAGCCCCATAAGGAAATTACACTGATTCTGCAGATGGGGAGAAGTGTGTAATCAGTAAGGTAGTTAAGCACGTCCTGGAACACAGAATTAAACAAATCACAAAGATCTAAAGGGCATTTATTGCAGATGTTTGCCACAGATCCTTCTCATATATTTTTTTACTACTCCTTCCCCAAAAAATATCTTTCCTTTTTATCTCCTTTTACACAGAGCTGATTTTCAGCATTTTCTTGATAATGCAGTTTTTTATTTTCTTGGGAGAACTTTCATGTTCTTTGAAATTTTTCTGAGACTTGCAAGTCTTGAGTTACATTTAGTTCTGTTTTCTTTGTGTTTCAGGTACTTCTGTATTCTGTAAAGTACCTGGGTATCAGTTTCCCAGGAGCCTCTGGTTTATGGTTGTCAGAAAATTAATGCCTGTTCTTTAAGCATAGACACCACCTACTCTCCACATTAATGGCCACCTGCGTAGGTGCAACTGTTGAACAAGTACTTGTTGGAATGGTTTAGATTTAGACTTTCATTTCTTAAAAAAGAAAAAAAACCAACAAACCAAATCCCCCTAAACAACTGCACAAAAAATTGCCGGTTTTGTAAACCTACTATCCTCGAAAGTCTGATTTCAAAGCCTTTATTTTTGGTGATGCTAAAACCAAAATGGAACAGAGGCCTACTGGCTTGATCCAAATCTCTTAAAATAGAGCATAAATACATTGTATGGCATTCTCCTGGAAATTAGGTAGAACAAAGCTTTCGTGGATTATAATGTAACTCCAAAATTTTATTCCCACATCATGGCTAGTGGTCTGAGCTATGTCTGCTTCCTTCTGTTGGCACTTATGATTTATTTTCATTTCAACTTTGTGGAATAATAGAATTTCTCACTGGTGTTGCTTGTGTATAAATCTTTACAACCCAGAAGTTGTAATGGATAGAGTTAGTGTTCACATTCATCTGTATTCATTTCTGTAAACAGCAGGACAGTGTCAGACAGCATGTACTAACCTAGTACAGAGGAGGGGATTAAGGGATTTGGAAAATTGGTCATGTATAGTTTAAAGGATCACTAGTATTTAGAGGAATGTGTTTTGACTGCAGAATACTTTTCTTCCAAATCTTCCTGCTGAGCATCCCGTAAAATTCAAACATAGGAGCAGTAAAGTGAATTGCAGTAAAAACACTTCATACTGTACAGTGGACATGGATCACTTTGAGGGAACGATTGATTGCAGTGAATAAAAGCTGATCTGTAAAGCCCAAGCAAATAAAACAGTTATTCCTTCTAATAGTTCCAAACTTGTTTTCAGTCTTACTAGTGTATGCAGCTGCTAATTAATATTCTGAGAATCAAAAGACATAAGCTTGTAGCATGAAAACACAACCAAGAATCCTTTAAATCAGCTTATTAGAATCTTCACAGAAATGAATGTAAAACATTTTGTTGTGAAATGTAGCTAATGCAATATCCTATTGAAGTAAACACTGGTCAAATCAATCCCCTCTGGCAGCTGTTTGGTGACTGATACCAGAACTGACAGCCACAAAAAAGGTTCAGCCTGTACTGGCTCCATCTTCCTAAAATACTCTTTGCAAGTGAATGTCCAAAGGTAGTCCTGAAAGTCAGTGATTTGTAAACAGATTCTGAATGCTGTAAAGTATCGGCTGTTAACAAATATTTGCCAGAGAGTTTGCACAACCAAAACTGAGATTGAAGTGTACTGTGTAGTATGCATCTTACAGCTTGTTCATGAGAAGTCATTTCTGTACTTAAGATGTTGCAAAAGCTTTCCTATGACTTTATCTTTACATGATACAAACCCTCTTCTGCAGTTTGTAACCGATTAGTAAGTATGGTAGACGTGGCTGAACGAAACACACTTGCTTAGCCTCTGATCACTACTTTACACACAAATACAGAAAACCAATGTTACTTAGGTTGCAGTTCAAATACTCAAAAGCTAGAAACTTCCATAATGAGGATAACAATTTATCCACTTCTCCATTTGCAGTCTGATACTGCATTTGACCTTGTAATGGCAGGTTATGTCTGCACCAGGCACGTGCCTCATTCATTGCTCAGATCAGTGCTGGTGGCTGTGTGTGACAGAACTACTGCAGAGATTTAGTGATATTCAATCCCCAACAAACGTGCAGTCTTATATTGGAATATATGAGATACAGGTTTTACAGGCAGCCTTAATCTTAACAGTTCCTACAAGTTTAGAGTTTAATGTTGTAACTTGAATAACTTTTATTAAAATATTTGATGGGTTTCTTGTACCTTTTTCAAGAAAAAACTGAAAAAATAACACCACAGCAGGGTTGAATTTTTCAGACCCCTGGCCATGCCCAAGGACAGTGCTTTAACTCTCTCTGACAGGCCTGTGCTCTCTGCATAGCTGAGATGAGGTTGTTGGGGATCACCTTCTACCTACAGCAATTCCAGGAGGACAGAGGACACTTTACTCTTAGGTTTCATAGATAATTAATGGCACAATAATTTTACAGATACATTACAAACAGTGAAGAGGATTCGTACACTGAATAAAGATGCTCTGCCTGTATCTGTCAAGCTTTATATTTCTTCTGCTCTATCCTTCCATCCTGCCTCACAATGAATCCTTTTTGGCAGACTCCTCATACCAGGCCCTTCTTCCTCCTGAGGAGTGTGTGCAAGCCAGCCCTGCTGAGAATTTTTAATGACATTTCTGCTCTGACATTTCTGTTCTTCCTGCGTTTTAAACTGTATCCTGCAGATAGTTTCCTGAGGTTTTTGTCCAGTCTGTATGTTTGCTCTTGTTCTGTCCTAACAGGTGTGTTGACACTGTCCTATTGAAGTAAATGGGAAAAAGGTGTCTGTGACAGAAAGGAAAAGCTTCTCTCATATCTTTGTTCAACAAGTTGAGAATAAGAAGGAATTTCATACACAGTCAGCAATTTTTTTTAATATTTGGGATGCAGGGGTGGAGACAGCACATACTTTCCTCAGCTGTCTTAAAAAATACCTGAGTAATATTGCTTGAGTTTTTTAGAAAATCAGTCTGGGACAAATTCATTGCTTAGGCTTTATGCAAAACCCTTACATTTTTGAGAGACGTTGAATAGTTATAAATCGATTCCAAATAATATAAGATATAAATATAATTTTTTTAATGGTAAGATGAACACAAATTATATAGTTAGTGCTAGAATTGATTAGTGTAAAATTTGTTTCTGTGGTGTTGCAGAATGTGCTATGATGTGCAGTTCTGTCAGTAGCTCCTGCCCAGTGCTTGGGTGTAGGTCCATTTCCAGTGAGGGACAGTCAGGGTCTGTGCTGTGCTGGGA